>CAKNYM010050975.1:140168-156979 GCA_932195095.1 Andricus curvator
ATTCGGGAATTTTATTATTCGGGAATTTTTCAATTCGGTAATATTAAAAACTGTCCGGGAATTTTATCATTCGGGAATTTTCAAATTCGGTAATATTAGAAACTCTCTAGAATTTTATTATTCGGGAATTTTCAAATTCGGTAATATTAGAAATTGTCGCGAATTTTCCAATTCGGGAATTTCATCATTCAGGAATTTTATTATTCGAAAATTTTATTATTAGGGAATTTCACGGTGACGGGAATTTTATTTTTCCGGAATTTTCAAATTCAGTAATATTAGAAACTGTCGTGAATTTTCCAATTTGGGAATTTTATTATTGAGAAATTTTATTATTTGGGAATTTTACAATTTGGGAATTTTATTATTCAGAAACTTTATTATTCGAGAATTTTATTATTCGGGAATTTTACAGTGTCTGGAATTTTTTATTTGGATATTATTTTTCATTTTGAAAAAGCTTTTTATTTCAATAATAAAATCATTACACATTTATTTATGGATTTTATAATTCAAACGAATAGTTTTTAGAAAATAAAGAATAATGTCCAAATACACTTGCTCTGTAAAATTTCACTTTTCCCTAGTAGGTCCCTTTTCTCGGATTGCGTCACATTTTTCTTTTGGGAAAGAAAATTCGTCCTTTTGGATTTAAAATTCAACTGTCTTATAAAAAATTCATCTTTCTCGCTTGAAATTTCAACTGTACCTGCTTCGTAGAAAATAATTTTTTTTTTAATTCAAAAATTTTATTGAAAATTCAATTATTATCTTGAAAATGTATATTTTTTGGTCGAAAATTCAATTTTTCGTTGAAAATCCACCTTTTTGAATAAAAATTCATCTTTTTTGTTAGAAAAATTCAACTATTTGTTGCTAACACAATATATTTCGATTATATTGAATTCAATATGGCACCTGTACATTAATTTCATTTTAAAAATTTATTTTCCTATTTCTGTGATAAATCACCATGTGAAGTATGTATTTAACGATTTTAGATTTACCTTGGAAAAGCGAAAAAGCTGTATATTTTATTCCGAGTTAAACGTAAAAGCTCTCTTCACTTTTAATCCTATTATTAAAATATCTACCGTGTATGGAAATGGACGTTCGTGTTTCATATTTTTAGTATTTTCAGCAAAAACGAATTCTAGGAAAGTGACTCAAAAAAAGAAGATTATTACATTTTTATTTCAATGCTAATATAATTCAAAGGAATTTTATATTACTAGTATCATCTGTCGGGCGCTACGCTCGCGTGCTTTTTTTCAATTTGAAATAAAAAAATTGATTAATACAAAATACAAATTTCGAATAACTATTTATTTTTAGGTTTCTTTGTATTTATTGTTGTAAAAGTATAATTTTCCTAAAATTCTTAAGAAAATTTAAAAAGATTGTTTAAAATTCCGGATGTCAAATCAAAATTTGAACATGAAAGTTAATTTTTAACCAAATAGTTGAAGATTTAAACAAGAAGATGAATTCTCAACGAAAAATTTTTTAATTTTAATTGAAAAAATTTTAATTTTAAATGAAAACCAGTTTATTTCAATCAAAAAAGTTAATTTTCAATAAAATAGTTGAATTTTCAAAAAAATACATGAAGTTTCTACCTAGAAGATTAATTTTCTACCAAAGAAGATCAGTTTTAAAGTGAAATGATGAATTTTCAACAAATAGAAATAATTTCTCTCAAGACAAAATTTTGTTATTTCAATATCAAAAACCAACCATAATACCAAAAATTCGAGAAAAAAAACAATTTTAACAAAATATTTGAATCTTTAAAAAAATTATTTCAAATCAAAGAGTTATAATTTTGATAAAAAAAATTAGATTTATACCAAAAGAGATGAATTCTCAACCAAAAAATATTTTTTAGTCAGAAAGGAAAAAAATTGTATTCAAATTATAATTTGAAGGGAAAACATTTTTTGATACAAAATAAAAATTTTGAATAAATATCTAATTTTTAGGTTTCTTTGTTCATTTGTTTCAAGTTTATATCAATATAATTTTTTTAGGTTTCTCGAGAAAGTTGAAAAAGATTTTTGAGTATTTGAAGATGTGTCGAAAATGTAACTGAAAAATTTCTGAGAAATTTCTTTTTATTTTACAGGATTTTACAAAATTACTTCTAAAATTTATGAATATTTTTAAGGCTTACTCGAATCATTCCTAAAATTCTCATAAAATCTTTTGGATTAGTTTTTAACAATTTTGGAAATCATTTGTAATGTTTTAAAATGTTTAAAAATATTCTCTTAAAATTAATTTTTCAGAATACAGATCTCTTTCAATATTTTCAGGAATCTTAAAAAAAAATATTATCTTCAAATCGTTAAACCCCTTTAAAAAACTTATAATTTTATTTCGTAATCTTCAAAAATCTACTTTCTGTTTTAAGTTCTTTGAAACCTTTTCAAATTTTAAATTACTTTTGAAATTTTTGAAAAACTTCTGAATATCTTTTAAAATTATTCAAACTTTTCCTAAAATGTTGAAAAAATTCTTAAAAATTAAAAAAAAAATGCCTTAAAATCTCAGATTCTTTTTTTTTACCATTTTGTAAATCCTTTGGAATGTTTTAAAATCTTTTTAAATATTCTCTTAAAATAAATTTTATAAAATGAAAAATTATAATTTAAATTTTGTCAGAAATCTTAATCTTAATATTTTTTTCTCTTGTTTTTCTAACAAATTTTTAAATGCTGCAAGAATTTAAAATATTTTCTCGAAATTTTCCAGATTCTTTTTCGACATATTTTGAAATCTTTAAAATTTTTCTTATATATTATAGTGTCGAAATGTTTACAAATTATAGAGTGGTTGCAAAATGTTGAGAACAGAAGTTTTTTCCAATATTAAAAAAAAATACAATTAAAATTTGCTCTTTTATGAATAGTTCTTCGAAAAATTCAGAAATAAATGTTATATTTGTAATGTTTTAAAATGTTTTGAAATATTCTCTTAAAATTAATTTTCCAGAATACAGATTTCTTTCAATATTTTCAGGAATCAAAAAAAATTATTATCTTAAACTTATAGTTTCATTTAGAAATCTTCAAAAATCTACTTTCTGTTTTAAGTTCTCTGAAACCTTTTAAAATTTTAAATTATTTTTGAAATTTTTGAAAAACTTCTAAATATCTTTTAAAATTATTTAAATTTGTCCTAAAACGTTGAAAAAATTCTTAATAATTAAAAAAATGGCTCAAAATCTCAGATTCTTTTTTTTTACCATTTTCTTAATTTTTTGGAATGTTTTGAAATCTTTTTAAATATTATCCTAAAATAAATTTTTAGGAAATAAAAAAAATATTTCAAATGTTCTCAGAAATCTTGAGAACAATTTTGAAGCTTCTAAATTTTTTGTTCGAAATCTTCAGAAATGTACATTTTTTTAAATCTGTTGAAATCTTTTTTAATTTAAAATAAGTACTGTATCTTTTCAAAGCTTTTTAATATCTCTTAAACTTATTCGAATTTATTCTCAATTTTTGCAATCTTACAAAACTGAAAAATTATGCTTTAAAATCTTCTCCATTTTTTTTCCGAAATTGTAGGTAATAATTTGAAACCTGTTAATACCTTTTTGAATATTTTCTTTCAATTAATTTTTGGAAATGAAGAAAAAAAAGAATTTTCTTGGAATCATAAAGTAATTTTTTTTAAACCATTCAAAATTCTTAAAACGCTTCAAAATTGTATTTGAACATTGTTAAATATCTACATTTTGTTTACAATTTTTTGAAAACATTTCAAATTGAGAATCATTTTTTAATCTTCTTAGAACTTCTAACACATCGGAATACCTTTTGAAAAAGAGCAAAGTTTTTCCAAAAATTTTTTAAATTCTGCAAAATTAAAAAAATTGTCTTACAATCTTCCAGATTCTTTTTCGACATAATTTTGAAATCTTCAAAAATTTTCTTATCTCTTTGAAAGTGAGAAAATGTTTAAAAGTTATAGTGTGGTAGCAAAATGTTAAGAAGAGAATTTTTTTTCAAAGAAAAAAAAAATACAATTAAAATTTGCTTTTTTATGAATATTGCTTAGAAACATTCAGAAATAAATGTTATCTGGCTCTTATTATTCCAAAAATTGTTTAAAAATCTTCTGGATTAGTTTTCGACAATTTCGTAAATCATTTGCAATGTTTTAAAATGTTCTCAAATATTCTCTTAAAATTTAAAATCATTGTTGAAATTTTTGAAAAACTTCTGAATATCTTTTAAAATTATTCAAATATTTCCTAAAATGTTGAAAAAATTCTTAAAAATTAAAAAAATGCCTTAAAATCTCAGATTCTTTTTTTTTTACCATTTTCTAAATCCTTTGGAATGTTTTGAAATCTTTTTGAATATTCTCCTAAAATTAATTTTGGCAAATAAATAAAAATATTTTAAGTTTTGTCAGAAATCTTAAGAACAATTTTTTTGTTGTGTTATGACCTTTCAAGATTCTTAAAAAGCTTCTAAATTTTTTGTTCGAAATCTTCAAAAATTTACATTTTTTTTTTAAATCTGTTGAAATTTTTTTTAGTTTAAAATGAGTTCTGTATCTTCGAAGCTTCCAAATATTTCTTATATTTATTCTCAATTCTTTAAATTTTACATAACTGAAAATTGTGCTTCAAAATCTTTTACATTTATAAATAAAGAATTTTTCTGGAATCAGAAAGACATTTTTTTAAACCATTCAAAATTGTTAAAATGCTTCAAAATTTTATTTGAAAGTTTTCAAAAATCTACATTTTGTTTACAATTTTTTGAAAACATTTCAAATTTTAAATCATTTTGGAATCTTCTTAAAACTTCTCCGACTTCGGAATACCTTTTGAAATAATTCAAAATTTTTCCAAAATTTTTTTAAATCCTGCAAAATTGAAAAAATTGTCTTACAATCTTCCAGATTCTTTTTCGACATATTTTGAAATCTTGAAAAATTTTCTTATCTCTTTGAAAGTGAGGAAATGTTTAAAAATTATAGTGTGGTAGAAAAATGTTAAGAAGAGAATTTTTTGTCAATATTAAAAAAAAATAAAATTTGCTTTTTTATGAATAATGCTTAGAAACATTCAGAAATAAATGTTATCTGGCTCGAATTATTCCAAAAATTATTTTACAATCTTCTGGATTAGTTTTTGACAATTTCGGAAATCATTTGTAATGTTTTAAAATATTCTCTTAAAATTGATTTTCCAGAATACAGATTTCTTTCAATATTTTCAGGAATCTTACAAAAAATTATTATCTTGAAACCTGTAAACACCTCTCAAAAACTTATAATTTCATTTCGAAATCTTCAAAAATCTACTTTCTGCTTTAAGTTCTTTGAAACCTTTTCGAATTTTTAATTATTTTGGAAATCTTTGAAAAACTTCTAAATATCTTTGAAAATTATTAAAATTTTTCCTGTAACGTTGAAAAAATTCTTGATAATTTAAAAAATGCCTCAAAATCTCAGATTCTTTTTTTTTTTTTTTTAATTTTCTTGATTTTTGGAATGTTCTGGAATCTTTTTAAATATTCTCCTAAAATAAATTTTGGCAAATAAAAAAAAAATATTTTAAATTTTCTCAGAAATCTTAGGAACAATTTTTAAGCTTCTAAATTTTTTGTTTGAAATCTTAAAAAATGTACATTTTTTTTTAATTTGTTGAAATCTTTTTGAGTTTAAAATGAGTTCTGTATCTTTTCGAAGTTTCTAAATATCTCTTAAACTTATTCGAATTTATTCTCCATTTTTAAAATCTTACAAAACCGAAAAATTGTGCTTTAAAATCTTCTAAATTTTTTTCCGAAATTTTAGGTAATAATTTGAAATGTACCTTTTTGAATATTTTCTTGAAATTAAGTTTTGGAAATTAAGAAAAAATAAAGAATGTTCCTGGAATCATAAAGAAATTTTGTTCAAACCATTCAAAATCCTTCAAGCGCTTCAAATTTTATTTCAAAATTTTGAAAAATCTACATTTTGTTCACAATTTAAAAAAAGATTTTAAATCATTTTTGCATCTTCTTAGAACTTCTAAAACTTCGGAATACCTTTTGAATTCAAAGTTTTTCCAAAATTTTTTTAAATTCTGCAAAATTTAAAAAATTGTCTTACAATTTTCCAGATTCTTTTTCGACATATTTTTAAATCTTCAAAAATTTTCTTATCTCTTTGAAAGTGAGAAAATTAAAAAAAATTATAGTGTGGTAGCAAAATGTTAAGAAGAGATTTTTTTTCATTATTAAAAAAAAATACAATTAAAATTTGCTCTTTTATGAATAATGCGTAGAAACATTCAGAAATAAGTGTTATCTGACTCGAATTATTTCAAAAATTGTTTTAAAATCTTCTGGATTAGTTTTCGACAATTTCGGAAAATATTTTCTAAAATGTTGAAAAAATTCTTAAAAATTAAAAAAATGCCTTAAAATCTCAGATTCTTTTTTTTTTACAATTTTCTAAATCTTTTGGAATGTTTTTAAATCTTTTTAAATATTCTCCTAAAATAAATTTTGGGGGAAAAAAGAAAATATTTTAAGTTTTCTCAGAAATGTTAAGAACAATTTTGTTGTTGTGTTAAGACATTTCAAGATTCTTAAAAAGCTTCTAAATTTTTTGTTCGAAATTTTCAAAAATGTATTTTTTTTTAATCTGTTGAAATCTTTTTAAGTTCAAAATGAGTTCTCTCTCTTTTTGAAGCTTCTAAATATTTCTTAGACTTATTCGAATTTATTCTCAATTTTTTAATCTCACATAACTGAAAAATTGTGCTTTAAAATCTTCGACATTTATAAATGAAGAATTTTCCTGGAATCATAAGGAAATTTTTTTTAAACCATTCAAAATTGTTAAAACGCTTCAAAATTTTATTTCAAATTTTTGAAAAATCTACATTTTGTTTATAATTTAAAATAGAAAATTTCAAATTGCTAATCATTTTTGAATCTTCTTAAAACTTCTGAAACTTCGGAATACCTTTTGAAATAATTCAAATTTTTTCCAAAATTTTTTTAAATCATGAAAAATGAAAAAATTGTCTTACAATCTTCCAGATTCTTTTTCGACATATTTTGAAATCTTAAAAAATTTTCTTATCTCTTTGAAAGTGAGGAAATGTTTAAAAATTATAGTGTGGTAGCAAAAAGTTAAGAAGAGAATTTTTTTCAATATTAAAAAAAAATTCAATTAAAATTTTCTCTTTTATGAATAATGCTTAGAAAGATTCAGAAATAAATGTTATCTGGCTGGAATTATTCCAAAAATTGTTTTAAAATCTTCTGTATTAGTTTTCGACAATTTCGGAAATCATTTGCAATGTTTTCAAATATTCTCTTGAAATTTTAAATTATTTTTGAAATTTTTGAAAAACTTCTAAATATTTTTTAAGATTATTCAAATTTTACCTAAAATGTTGAAAAAATTCTCAAAAATTAAAAAAATGCCTCAAAATCTCAGATTCTTTTTTTAACCATTTTTTAAATCTTTTGGAATGTTTTGAAATCTTTTTGAATATTCTCCTAAAATAAATTTTTGTAAATAAAAAGAAAATATTTTATTTTTTTTTCAGAAATCTTAAGAACAAGTTTTTTGTTGTACATTTTTTTAAATCTGTTGAAATATTTTTAAGTTTAAAATGAGTTCGGTACCTTTTCGATGCCCCTAAATATCTCTTAAGCTTATTCGAATTTATTCTCAATTTTTTTAATCTTAAAAAACGGAAAAATTGTGCCTTAAAATCTTCTACATTTTTTCCGAAATTTTAGGTAATAATTTGAAATGTGTTAATACCTTTTTGAATATTTGCTTTAAATTAATTTTTGGAAATGAAGAAAAAACAAAGAATTTTCCTGGAATCATAAAGAAATTTTTTTTAACCATTCAAAGTCCTTAAAACGCTTCAAATTGTATTTAAAAATTTTGAAAAATCTACATTTTGTTTACAATTTTTTGAAAACATTTCAAATAATTTTTAAATCTTCTTAGAACTTATAAAACTTCGGAATACTTTTTGAAATAATTCAACGTTTTTCCAAAATTTTTTTAAATCCTGCAAAATTAAAAAAATTGTCTTGCAATCTTCCAGATTCTTTTTCGACATATTTTGAATTCTTCCAAAATTTTCTCATCTCTTTGACAGTGAGAAAATTTTAAGAAGAGAATTTATTTTCAATATTAAAAAAAAAATAAAATTGAAATTGGCTCTTTTATGAATAATGCTTAGAAACATTTAGAAATAAATGTTATCTGGCTTGAATTATTCCAAAAATTGTTTTAAAATCTTCTGGATTAGTTTTCGACAATTTCGGAAATCATTTGCAATGTTTTAAAATGTTCTTAAATATTCTCTTAAAATTTTAAATTATTTTTTAAATTTTTGAAAAGATTCTAAATATCTTTTAAAATTATTCAAATATTTTCTAAAATGTTGAAAAAATTCTTAAAAATTAAAAAAATGCATTAAAATCTCAAATGCTTTTTTTTATCATTTTCTAAATCTTTTGTAATGTTTTGAAATCTTTTTAAATATTCTCCTAAAAGAAGTTTTGGCAAATAAAAAAAAAATATTTTGAGTTTTCTCAGAAATCTTAAGAACAAAAAAGCTTCTGAATTTTTAATTCGAAATCTTCAAAAATGTACCTTTTTTAAAATCTGTTGAAATATTTTTAAGTTTAAAATAAGTTCTGTTTTTTTTTCGAAGCTTCTAAATATCTCTTAAACTTATTCGAATTTATTCTCCATTTTTTCAATCTTACAAAACTGAAAAATTGTGATTTAAAATATTCTACATTTTTTTCCGAAATTTTAGGTAATAATTGTAAATCTGTTAATACCTTTTTGTATATTTTCTTTCAATTAATTTTTGGAAATAAAGAAAAAAAAAGAAGTTTCTTGGAATAATAAAGTCATTTTTTTAAACCATTAGAAAAATGTTAAGAAGAGAATTTTTTTCAAGAAAAAAAAATACAATTAAAATTTTCTCTTTTATGAATAATGCTTAGAAACATTCAGAAATAAATGTTATCTGGCTTGAATAATTCCAAAAATTGTTTCAAAATCTTCCAGATTAGTTTTTAACAATTTCGGAAATCATTTGCAACGTTTTAAAATGTTTTAAAATATTCTCTCACAATATTAAATTATTTTTGAAATTTTTGAAAAACTTCTGAATATCTTTTAAAATGATTCAAATTTTTCCTAAAATGTTGAAAAAATTCTAAAAAATTAAAAAAATCCCTTAAAATCTCAGATTCTTTTTTTTACCAGTTTCTAAATCTTTTGGAATGATTTGAAATCTTTTTAAATGTTCTCCTGAAATAAATTTTGACAAACAAAAAGAAAATATTTTAAGTTTTCTCAGAAATCTTAAGAACAATTTTTTTGTATTGCAAAAAAAAAGCTTTCAAAATTCTTAAAAAGCTTCTAAATTTTTTGTTCGAAATCTTCAAAAATGTAAATTTTTTTAAAATCTGTTGAAATCTTTTTAAGTTTAAAATGAGTTCTGTATCTTTTCGAAGCTTCTAAATATTTCTTATACTTATTCGAATTTATTCTCAATTTTTTTTTATCTTACATAACTAAAAAATTGTGCTTTAAAGTCCTCTACATTTATAAATAAAGAATTTTTCTGGAATCAGAAAGACATTTTTTTAAACCATTCAAAATCCTTAAAACGCTTCAAAATTTTATTTCAAATTTTTGAAAAATCTACATTTTGTTTACCATTTTAAAAACAAATTTCAAATTGCTAATTATTTTTGAATCTTCTTAAAACTTCTAAAACTTCGAAATAAATTTTGAAATAATTCAAAGTTTTTCCAACATTTTTTTAAATCCTGAAAAATGAAAAAATTGTTTTACAATCTTCCAGATTCTTTTTCAACATATATACTTAAATTCAGCAATATTTTATTTATATTATTAAATTATTTATTTATATTAAATTCAACAATATAAAGTAAAATCGCATAGTGAATTTTGTCATTTTTCAATCGATTCTTCAGCTTCATGAAAAATTCATATTTGTTTTTGGCTTATTGCAATCCGCTCTTGTGCTATGAAAGCATGAGGATTCCCAACACGTTGACCCGTAAGTCCGCTTAACAAATGAAAAATTCAACAAACGTTGCAAAAATGAGTATTTTTCTTCATTTTCTTGAATTTTTCTGCATTTTTCTACTATTCTCGAGTACCTAAATTTGCAGGATTCGCATTTTTTGCAATAGAATGCGAATGCGATGCATCTTGGCGATTGGAAGCCGTAATCGCTAGTCTCTTCGACAAACATAGCTTGGCCCTCTTATTGGATCCAGAGACAGCTTAAGCCCGTTATCCCGGATAAGGGGAATCGTATCAATATCTAAGGATTAAGTTTTTCCCTCCCCTAAGAAATGTCCACCTTAACATCTATATGACTAATATACTCGGCTGAAGAAATAGGGCGGATTTACTTTCTCACAATTGACAATTCTAAGGATTTATATAATAATAATAATAATAATCATTTATATAAATAGCACTTCTGCCCTATTTTCGAAGAATACTCTCTAAATCTGAATTAGTAGAACACTTACTAATTGTTAGTATTTTTTCACTAACTCACATAGTGCCGATTCGTTTACTGGTAATTAGTAAGAATCTACTAATTCATTGAGTAAGAATAAGTGGAATTTTCTGCTCATGATATTTTTAATTTCTTATAACACTAAAATTGATTAGGATCGTACCTGATTAAGCCACCTAAGTTCAAATATTATATTATTCGGAAGAATTTTTTGTTAGTAGAATAATACATTGTTTTCGACATATCATTTTTTGAAACAATAATTGAAAAATAATTTGTAATACAATTTTATTTCAAATTAATTTCCAATTTTAACGTAGTAATAATTTTTTCAACCTTTTCACATTGATATTTGTAAAAATTACTACCATTTCATGAAAAAAAAATATTTTCTAATTTTTTTTCAGATTTTCAACAACAATAAAATCTACCATACTACTATGATATCGCGATCTTTGATATTAAATGGATCACAGCGTAAAAGGAGCTCAAAAAAGGGGAAATAGGGTGATTTTCGCACGAAAAAGGGGAAAATAGAGGAAAGATTAAACATTTATTTTCATATGTCGAAAAGAAGAAACAACCTTTTCGTAAGAAATGTTACATTTTTAAATAACTTTTAATGATTTTTCAATGATTTCTGCCATTAAAGATTTATTTTAAAAAAATGGATATACTTAGATCGTTGGAAACCCATCCAGAGTGAAATAAAAAAGTCCGGGAAAAAATAAAATTAGTTAAATACAAAATTTGGATATGTTTGACATCGTTCTCATAAATATTTCTTTCCAAGATTTGTCATTTCATCCTTACTATAATTAATACTTTCAATCTCAATTTAAAACAATTTAAATCAGTTAATATCTTCTGTTCTCTTTCTTAAATTTACAATTAAAGAATTTTTTTTGATTAAAAAAAAAAATTTGCCCAATTGAAAACTTTTGGAAAATATACAAAAACATGTTTTTTGGATTGTTTCGAACCTGAAATTCAGTCAGCTTGAACCAGAGAAATATGTTCTTATTTTTTATCCATGGGAAACATTTT
This sequence comes from Andricus curvator, assembly GCA_932195095.1. Classification (NCBI taxonomy): domain Eukaryota; kingdom Metazoa; phylum Arthropoda; class Insecta; order Hymenoptera; family Cynipidae; genus Andricus; species Andricus curvator. Next base: position 151,783 of record CAKNYM010050975.1, read on the forward strand.
TTTCGTGGTGTTTATAACGTTCGAATATCGCAAAAAAAGATATGAAATCCCAAAAATCCTTAATCACAAACATCACACAAAACATATAATCACACAAACATTTTTTGCCGAAAAAGAAAAAAATGTTTCTTTGGTTCAAGCTGAATAAATTTCAGTTTCGACATATTCAACTTTTTTTTAAATGTGTGCATATGATTCAATCAAAAAAAAACAACATATTTTTGCATATTTTCAAAAAAATTGTAACTGAGCAAGAAATTTATTTTTAACTTTCGCAATTTTAAATTTGCAATGAGCAAGATAATTTTTGAACAAAATAGTTGAATTTTTGAATTAAGAACAACAGTTTTTAACCAAAAATCGAATAGTTATATTTTCGTTTCAAAAAATTAATTTTCAATTGAAAAAACTGAATTTTCTCCCAAATTGTTGAATTTTCTACAATGCAGTTGATTTTTCAACACGAAAATATGAATTAATAATTAAGAAGTTAATTTTCAACCAAACATTACAATTGTTAGTTAAAAAACCTACTTTTTAACAAACAAGAAAAAACTTTAACTAAAATGATGAATTTTTAACTAAAGAATGAATTTTTAACAAAGTTGTTCAAAAATCACCAAACTATTGAATTTTCCAGAGAAAATTCAAATTTTCTACAAAACAGTTGAATCTTTAACCCAAAAACACGAATTTTCAACAAGAGTTGAGTTTTCAAGCAAAAAATATTTTTTAGCCAATGAAGAAAAAAAATTGTATTCAAAATGTCGAATTTTAAAGCAAGAAGATGATTTTTCTTCAAAAAAAGGACGAATTCTTAACAGATTACATAAATTTTTAACCAAATATTTGAATTTTCAAAATAAAAAAGATCAACTTTGAACCAAAAATGGAATTGCTACATTTTCATTTCAAGAAACTAATTTTCAAATGAAAAAACCAATTTTCTACCTATTTATTGAATTTTCGTGCCAAAAAAAGTACTTTCTATAATACACTCGAATTTTTAACTCAAAAATATAAGCTTTCAATACAAAAAATAATTTTCAATCAAAAATTGCAATTTTCAGTTTGAAAAAGTGCATTTTTAACAAAGTAGTTTGATTTTCAATCAAAAAGACAGCTTTTCAACAAAATAAATATATTTTCAACCAAATAGTTACATTTTTAACCAACTTTATGCCAAAAAATATAACTTTTGAACGAAATTTGAACATGCAACCAAATAGTTGAATTTCCAACTAAAAAAGATCAATTTTCAAACACAAATGGAATAGTTCAATGTTGAGTTTAAAAAAATTAATTTTCAACAAAAAAAGTTCCAACAATAGTTCAATTTTCAAGTAAAAATTTAAAAAAATTAAAAATTGCTCAAGTTAGAACATTTAAAATTCCAGTTGATGAGTTTGGAATATTCCATTTTTTAATTAGGTATTTAACTTTGTACATTTCAAATAAAATGTATTAATCTTTTAATACTTATTTAAAAAATAATATTTATTTTGTAACTGTTCCAATTTTGTATTGGATAATAACTTCTGTCGGCAGTTTTCACATTTTCAACTCGCTTTAAAATGTTTCATCTTCAAATTTTTTTAAGAGTATTTATTTTTAATGGTCTGCACTTGGAACGTGTACCTTGTTTATTCATAAATAATTTATTTAAGTGCTATAATTGCTTTAATTATTGTTCAATAATAGGTACAGTTTCAAATATCGTATATTTAAAGAGAAAAGGGGAAAAGGGGGAAGGTTTTTGAGAATAGGGGGAAAAAGGGAAATTTCAAGAAAAAAGGGGAAACTAAGAAAAACAGGGGAAGACTTTGCACCCTGATATCAATTTCTCGGAACCGAATATTTTTTTTTTAAAACAGTTTTTATTCTAATTCAGCATCCCCATATCTCATGAGTCTTGCAGCAAGACTCATTTCTAATCCAAAAAGTGACTTAAAGTAAATATGTGCATCAATAGTGTGACTGATGTTCTTTTGGATTTGAAAGCATTCCGAAAAATTAAATTCATAAAACTTCAAACAATTAAAGTTAAAATTTAAAACATGGAAATAAATTGGAAAAAATTTAAAACTTCAAAAAATGTAATTGATTTTAGTAATTTTAAAATGATTTTGGAAAAATACAAGGGAATTCAAGGGTTCAATCCATTGAACTGAATAGAATTATTGATTTAATTTAAAAGAATGCAGGTAAATTAACAAAATTCGAAAAACATAATGAAATAATTCTGAATGAATGAGTAACAATTCAGGGTGAATTCAAATTAAGAGCTTTTAAAATCCATTAAAAATTAAAAAAAGTACTGAAATCAAATGAAAAATCCTTGGAATCTTCAAGAAACCTCTAAAAGTCACACAAATAATAAAATTACTTACAAGAAAAGAAGTATTGTCAGTTTGTTTTTAAGTTTATATAAATATAAATTGTATAATATTCTGGAGAAAATGAGAAAAGATTTTTGAATATTTAAAACCTCTCAAATTCCTTAAAATACTTTTAGCTATCTCGAATTTTTCTTGAAATTTTTAAAAATCATTCAAAATGTAAAGAAATTGGCTTAAAATCTTCCCAATTTTCCTAGAAATTTTAAGAAAATTTGTTTATTCACTTAAAACCTTTGAAAATTCTTTCAAACCTTCTAAAGTTTTGGTTTGAAATCGTTAAAAAAAATCTGAATTTTTTAAAATCTTTTACAGCTTGAAATTCTTTTTCTATCTCTTAAAATCTTCTACATATTTCTTGAATTTACTCGATTTTATTTTTTTTTATTTTTTATTCATACCATATTGAAACATTTTTCTTTAAAATCTTCTACTCTTTTTCGAAATTTAAGGAAATCTTTTGAAATCAAAATTCCTAAAATATTTCATCAGTTTTTATTATTTTTGAATCGTTTCAAAACGGTAGGAAATTAATCTTCTCGGTAATTAATTTACGTTTTTGGTTGAAAATTCATGTATTTCGTTGAAAATTAATCTCTTTTTGGTAAAAAAATTAATCTTTCAGGTTCAAACTTCATTTTTTTGACTTTAAATTTTATTTTTTATTGAAGATTAATTTTTTCAACTGAAAACTTAACCATTTAATGTTTGGTTGAGCATCAATCTTCTTCAGTTGAAAATTCATCGATTTGTTTGCAAATTTCCGTATTTTGTTAAAACTTTATATTTTGTGGTAGAATGTTAATCTTCTTGGTGAGTAATTCACTTTTGCTTGAAAATTCAACTATTAGATTAAAAATTCCAATAAAAAATAAAATATTTCGTTGAAAAGTCATGTATTTTGTTGAAAATTCTTTTTTGGTAGAAAATTAAACTTTTTGGTTGAAAATTCATTTATGTCGTTAAAAATTAGTTTTTTTTTATTAAAAATTACTTTTTTAAATTAAAAATGTAACTAAAGTTTCTGTTTGAATTTTTTTTATAGACATTCAATCTTTTTGCTAGAAAATTTATTTGTTTGGTTGAAAATTTAACTTTTTCGTTGAAAATTTAGTTTATTTACTTAAAAACTTTCTTCTTTAACTGAAAATTAAACTATTTTATTCTTCGTTAAAAACTTAAATTTTTTAGTTGAAAATTCATCTATTTTGTTAAAAAAATTGTCCTTTTTCGGTAGAAAATTTACCTTTTTGGTTGAAAGTTCATGTATTTGATTAAAAATTATTCTTTTCTGCTAGAAAATTAATCTTTTTGGTTAAAATTTCATTTCTTTTGTTGAAAAATAGTTTTTTTATTGAAAATTCAACTATTTTGTTGAAAAATGATTTTGTTTGCTTAAAAACTTATTTTCCTGATTGAAAATTAAACCATTCTATTTTTTGTTGAAAATTTGTCTTCTTTGGTAGAAAATTCATCTTCTGGGATATAAATTCAAATATTTGATTACATATTTATTTTTTTTATTGTAGATGTATCATTTTAGTTGAAAGTTCATTTCCTTTGTTAAAAATTTAACACATTTTTGTGAGAATTCTTTTTTCTACTAAAAATGTAGCTGTTCCATTTTTGTTATAAAATTGATCTTTTTCAGTTGAAAATTCACTCATTTGATCAAAAACTTGTCTTTTTTAATAAAAAATTCAATTTTTTTGATAGAAAATGCATATTTTTGTGTTGTTAATTCAACCTTTTTTTTTAAATTCGTCTTTATGACTTTAAAACTCAACATTTTGGATAAGATTTTTTTTCTTCGTTAATTGAACAATCTTTCTTTGTTGAAAATTCAACTCTTACGTCGAAAATTCGTATTTTTTGGTTTAGCAGTTTTTTTTATTGAAAATGAAAATATTGTTTGGTGGAAATATCAACTATGACACATGGAATAAGTCCACAGTTTCGCGAGTTTATTAAAAAAATTTTTTAGTTTCTGGGCATTTAATTAATATTTTCAATTTAGAAATCTTCAACAAATTATATTACAAGATATTCATGAATATATAATAATAATTTGTTTCTAAATTCTATAAATTTGAATAATAATTTTAAAAAAATTTCATTTGATAGTTGATAGTTGAATTTTGAACTAAAAAATATCAGTTTTTGACCAAAAATGGAATAGTTAAATTTTCACTTAAGAAATGAATATAAAAAAAAAAATTTGAACTAAAATGATGAATCTTTTACTGCAATAGATGCATTTTCAACAAAAAATATGAATTTTTAACAAAAGAGTAACTTCTAACCAAGAAGTTTTGATTCAACTATTTTTTTGAAAATATATATATTTTTTTTTTAAATTCATCTGTTTTAAAAGAAATTTCACCTTTCTTGGATAAAAAGGCAACTGTTTGGTTAAAAATAAAACTATTTTGTTAAAAAGTCATACTTTTGGTTGAAAAATCTCCTGTTTTGTTGAAAATTTAACTATCCCGTAGAAAATTTACTTTTTCTTTAAAATTCATATTTTGACGTTAAAAGAAATATATTTTTGCAAAATAAAAATAAATTTGTTTTAAGAGAAATTTCACCTTTCTTGGATAAAAATGCAACTGTTTGGTTAAAAATAAAACTATTTTGTTAAAAAGTCACACTTTTGGTTGAAAATTCTATTTTTTTGATGAAAATTTAACTATTTTGTAGAAAATTTACTTTTTGTTTAAAATTCATATTTTGGTGTTAAAAATATATTTTTTGAAATTAAAAATTCACCTGTTTTAAGAGAAATTTCATCTTTCTTGGAT
>CAKNYM010050975.1:156989-169975 GCA_932195095.1 Andricus curvator
AAATTAAAAATTCACCTGTTTTAAGAGAAATTTCATCTTTCTTGGATAAATATGCAACTGTTTGGTTAAAAATAAAACTATTTTGTTAAAAAGTCATACTTTTGGTTGAAAATTCTATTTTGTTGTTGTTGAAAATTTAACTATTTCGTAGAAAATTTAATTTTTGTTTAAAATTCATATTTTGGTGTTAATTCATCTGTTTTAGTAAAAATTTCATCTTAGGTAAAATTTTCTTTCTTTAGTGAAAAATATTTATTTGTTGAAAATTCGTCTTTTTGGTGTTAAAAAACTTTTTTTTATATAAATGTCATGTTTTTTAATTGAAATATAAACTGTGACACTTTTTGTTGGGAATTTATATTTTTAGGTTGAAAATGCAACTATTATGTTAAGAATTTAATGATTTTGTTAAAAATCCATCTTTTATAGTAGAAAAGACATTTTTTTGTTTAAAACAAATTAATAAATTTGAAAATTTCAAATTTTGTATATGAAATATTGTTTTATTCCGTTTATCAAAGATTCGATCTTAAAAGTATTTCAAGATTAGAATGCTGGTATTTGAATATTAATGATCAAGGAAAATGAAAAATTAGACAAGGAAAAATAAGAAAATTTTGAAAATGAAGTTCTCAGACATCCTGCCTAATTCTACTAGCAATAACTAGTAAAAAATTTTTGGAAACTAAAAATGACGTTCCGACACACGGGGGGGGGGGGGGTAGAAATATTTTGTTACAGTTTGTTACAGGAATACAGCCCCGAAGGGAGCGTTAAAATAGCGTAGAAAATCATGTGTCTAACCAAGAATGTCTTTAGCTACTTCACGAATTTTCTACAATGTCTTACTATATCCTACCGTTTCTACTTATTTATCTCTGGGATCAAGCTTAATAATTTTGAAAGCAGAAGCTTTTTAAAAGATTGAAAAATTGTATTATTTAACATGTCCACTGAACAATATTTAACTACTGAAATTTGTTCTAGGTGCAATATTTGGCTCATTGGTACTTACCATTTCTACTTGAATGACAGGGAGCGTCCACATATAACGTGAGTTTATTTTTTGTGATTTTTGACCCACCCCTCCCTTTTGTGACAATATGTGACATATCAGTGACCCCCCCCCCCTCACCCTAAAAATTTAACGTGACACTGAATTTGACCCCCTCCTATTTTTAATTAAGAAATATAAATTTAATTTTACATAACCGACAATCGAACAATAAATAATAAGGATTTGAAACTATTTAGGAACATTCATATAATTTAAAGATGAATTTAGCGGCAGATAATTTTTAACATTTTAGGGGCCGTTTATCACTATATTTTTCGTTTGGAATTAATCCCGTTTGGTTAAAAATTCTATTGTTCAAAATAAATTTTATTTTTATTCAAATTATTTCTTTTAATTGAATTTTAGTTAATTTTTTAGTTAAAAATTCATCTCTTTGGTTAAAAATTTAATTTTTCTGCTCAAAATTCTTTTGAATTTGAGTAAGTATTAACTTTCGTCACTGAAAACGTAACTGTTAGATTTTTGATTATATTATTGGTTTTTCTATTCTAAATTCATTAATTTTGTTGAAAACTTGTCTTTTTTGGTATTAAATTTATCTTCTTAGTTAAAAATGCTTCAGTTTTAGTTAAAAATGCAACTGCTTGGTTGAAAATTGAACTATTTGGTCGTAAATTTTTTTTGTTTGAAAATTCATATTTTCGGACTTGAAGTACAGCTGCTTTCTAGAAAAATTGTCTTTCAGGATTCATACACTGTTTGGTTGAAAACTAACTTTTGTGTTGAAATTCATATTTTTGGTTTAAAATTAAACTACTTTGGTATAAAATACAACTATTTGTTCCAAAATCAAAATGTTTATTTGAAAAGTTCAACTATTCTGTTAGAAATTCGTTCTTTTTTTTTGTCAACATTAATTTTTTATCTGTAAATGTAGCTATTCCATTTTTGGTTAACAAATTTTTCTTTATAAGTAGAAAATGCAACTACTTTGGTAGAAAATTTATGTATTTTGTTCAAAATTTGTCTATTTGTGTAGAAAATTAATCTTTTATGATGAAAATGTATCTCTTGGGTTGAAAATTTAACAGTTTTGTTGAAAATTCGTTTCATTGTTGAAAATTAATTTTTTAACTTTAAATTCAACCATTTCATTTTCGGTTACAAATTTCTCTTTTTCAGTTGAAAATTCAACTATTTGGTTCAAAATTCACTTGTTTCGTTGAAAATTCGAAAAATTGATAAAAAATTCATGTATTTTGTTGATAATTCATCTTTCTCTCGTAGAAAATGGAGCTTCTTGATTAAAAAATCAAACTTAGTTTGGAAAGTCAACTCTTTGGTTGAATGTTGATTTTTTTTTCTCTTGAAAAATAATTTTTTTAAGATTCATCATCATAGTTAAAAATTGAACTATTTTGTTAGAAACTCGTTTTTTTTTAGTTGAGAATTAATTTTCTTCACTGAAAATGTAACTATTTCATTTTAAGTTGAAAATTGGTATTTCTAATTGAAAATGTATCTTTTCTGGTTGAAAATTAATGTATTTTGTTGGAAATTCGTCTTTTTGGTAGAAAATGAATCTTCTTGGTCTTTTCGGGAATTCCACAGTGTCAAGAATTTTATTTTCCGAGATTTTTAAAAAATCATTTTTTTGGTGAGAACTATTCAAATTTGTAGTATTAATTTCAGTAGTAATGACTCTTCTTGCTCAGACGCACAATGTCGGAAAAATCACCTTTTTAGACATTTTTACTATTTTTTATGAAAAGGCTTTATTTTATTTTTGGTTTGAAAATTCACCGATTTTGATAGAAATTTTATCTTTTTTTTTGTTAGAAATGCAACTTTTCGGTTGAAAATTATTCCTCTTTAGTTAAAAATTAGAAAATTTGTTTAAAAATACATATTTGTAGATTGAAAGTTCAACTGCTAGTTAAAAATGTATCTTTTTGGATTGGAAATTCATCTTTTTTGGTGAAAAAGTTCAAAATTGTTTATACAATTACTAGTTATAGTCACTATGAAAAATATAACAGCAAAAAGTATTTGGAAAGATATTTCGAGTTGATTTGACAAAAAAATTAATCCTATTTATGAAAAAAGGTAAAAATGTGTATTTGTTCATATAATTCACAGCTTTTGTCAATATACAAAATATAATATCAAGGAGTCCTTCGTAAGACATTTTGATTTGATTTTGTGAAAAATTAAGCCTTTTCATGAAAAAATGGTCAAAATGTACATTTGTTTATGAAAATTTTTCATATAATAAATAGTGATTGTTACTATAAAAAATGTAACAGAAAGGAATCTTCGGCAACATATTTCGAGTTGATTCCAGAAGAAAAATGCAACCTATTCAAGAAAAAATGGTTATAATGTGCATTTGTTTATATAAATTGTTTAAATAATTGGTAAAGAGCAGCTAATTTCACCCATTGTAAATTATTTTTAGTTCGTAATTACCTTGACTTATGATCTGTTTAAATTAATTTGAAAGTCCTAAAAGAAATTGTATCACTGAAAAGTGAGATAATAAAAATTTAAACTTTGTTAATTAATAACACATTTTTGTTTAGTCAGCGTGACATATCCGCAGTTATCCGTTATACCTGAAAGATTTACGGTCATTTTTTAAAGAAAAAAAAAACACCAAAATCCATTAAAAATTGTACTGTCGGGCAATTTAAAAAAAGAACGATTTTCTTCCCTCTGTGCGTCTGACCAATAACATACCTTACTACTTAAAATATTGCTGAAATTAATTTTTTTTTTATGCATCTAGAAAAATAAAATTTACGGCAACCTTAAATTTGTGAAAAGAAATATATTCCAAATGGAAAATTCCCGAAATTATAATATTGCCGACACTTTAAAATTGTCTCATTGGAAAAATCCCAAATAATACAATATCCGACAGATTATAATATTGATTAACATATTTTTCATTTATTTATTATTGAAAACCATTTTTTAATTGTTTAGATTCGAAAAATTTCAATTTGGAAATAGGAGGAAATTATTTTTTGTTAAGAAAAAAATCTGACAGGGTTAAAGTTTTAGAATGATTTGAGTTTTTTTCGTTAGCCATTTTTTGCTCTTACCTTTGTTATCTTAAACGCTTTTTATGGGCAGTGTTTCACTTTTTTTTTAAAGGGATTTTTTTTTTAATTTTTCTCTGAAACTATGTACTTTAAAAAGAAAAATACTTTCTTTTTTTGTAGTTGACATTTTTTTGTTATCTTTATTACCTTAATCTTTTTTATAGACACGTTGAACTTTCTAGTAAAAAAAATGAGAAAGAATATCGGGGAAAAAATATTTTTTTCTGTAGCAAAAGCATTTGCAGAAAACTAAAATAGTCCTCACGAATAATTTGGCTACGCAATTAGATTCTTTCTTTGAAAAATTGTCAACGCCTTGAGAAAACTCAAAAACAATTTTATGAAAAAGCAGGAGTTAATTATTTTATTAAAATGCATAAAAATGTTTAAATTTGAATAAATCATGGCTTATTTTTTGAAAAAAAAACATTTCCTACCATTCTAATATTTCTAATTTTGAAAATAATCAAACAAAATAAAAATGGAGTTATTTGTAAAAAAAATGTTTTCTTTAGCAAAAAAATTTTCAGTTCAAAGTACAGTTGCAAAAGTTATTCAAAGGAAAATTAATTCCACGTCTGACATAGGACAACCATTACTACTGAAACCCTTTTATAGCAGTTATAAATGCTGATTGACAATTGAAAGATTTAAAAAAAATTATTCTATTATGTAAACAATGCCCAAAAAATTTGAATAGTGGATTTTTTGCTCACAGAGAAATGGTTTCAAAATAAAAATTATTTCAGATATAAAATTATATATTCTTCAGTACTCACTTTTCATAAAGTCAGATTTAGGGAGACTTGACTGACAAATTTTGATAACAGAAATTAGTAACGATTAATTGATTGATTTCATTTCGTGTATTGAATCGTCAATCAAATTACCCGGTTTTAGTATTTGTAAATATATTAGAAGAGAATTACTCACATCGCTGATTTTTCCTATTGATTGAATTTAATTGAATTTCAAAGTACCACTCGAATTCGTACCATTTTGTTCGGTATTAATGAAAATAACTCGATTTTCAAATGTTCATTTCATCCACGAATTTGCATTATTTTGTAATCCTCCATAAGTTAAATATTTTCAATCTCACATTTCCACATTGTGGTACTTAAAACCAAATTACTGACCCGGAACTTTAAAAAACATTCTCATAATAATAAAATATTACTTTAAAATTATTTAAAAGCATTTTTGAACTTTGAAAATACGGAGAATCTCGAATATTTTCTCAATCTTTATGTTATTTTTGGATAAATAAAAAAAATTATGTTAAAGAAGCTGAGTTTTTTCATGTTTTAAGATTTATAATTAAATGTTTATTAATTTTGAATCATTATCAGTTAAAATTATGTAATTTCAAACGTTTTGTTTCTTTTTAATAGTTCAATTTTGAAGATTTGCAATTGAAAACTCTTTAATTTTAACGATTTGCAAGTTAAGATTCTGCAATTTTTAAGATTTATAATTGAATATTTTCAATGTCACATTTTCACATTGTGGTACTTAAAACCAAATTACTGACCCGGAAAACCCGAAAAACTACGTTTTTTTATATACTTGAAAATTATTATGGTTTTATTGAAAAAGGGTCAAAATAAAAATTGTTGATCTTCGTGGAATACATTTTTTCGATGTGTTAATTCTTTTCATTTCATTTATTGCGTAGTTTTAGTTTGTTTTCCAAAATTTCACAACAATTTAGTAAAAAAATATCAAATTTCAGATTTTTCTCTCCACCCTGGTGGAAAATCTTTTACAAATAAGTAATAAAAATTACAACAAAAATTGTAGTAAAAAAAAAAGTTTTTTATTATTTTAAGAATTGAGATGAGGTTATGAATCATGCCTTATGAAAAAACTATTATTTTTTATGAATAAAATTCAAAACGTACGAAATATGATTATTTTAGCAAAAGTTATTGGAATTGGATTTTTTGCTACTGTCGGTTGAAATTTCAAATAAAGGAATTAAAGTTTTTACCAAAACTGGAATAGTTAAATTATCAGTTAAACAAATTATTTTTCAGCCTAGAGAAAAACGAATTTTCTACCAAGAAGTTGAACTTTGAACCAAAAAATAAACTTTTAACAAAGGAGTTGAACTTTCGACCACGTAGTTGAATTTCAAACTAAAAAAGATAAAGTTTTATCCAAAAATGGAAAAGTTACATTTTCAGTTAAAAAAATTAATATTTAACCAACAAAATTTTCTTTAACAAAATAGTTCAATTTTCAGCCGAATTTTCAAAATAAAATAATGAATCTTTAACAAACAAAAAATGTTAATTTTTAACCAAATAGTTCAATTTTTAACTAAAAGAGACAAATTTTTAATCACAAATGGAATAGTTTAATTTTGAGTTGAAGAACCATTAATAAATAAAATAATTAAATAATAATTAAAATAAATAAATAATAATAAAAATAATTAAATTTTTAACAACAAAAGAATGAATTCTAAACCCAAAATGTAAAAGTTTACTTTTAAACAAAAAAGAATGAACTTTTAACCAAGAATAATTGTGCAATTTTTAAAGCTAAGTAAATTTGCTACAAAACCTAAAAGTATGACTTTTTATAAAAAAATTTGCATTGTCAACAAATTTGGATGAGAATTAATTTTCTTGACTGAAAATGTAACAATTGAATTTCTGGTTTAAAATTGATATTTTATTTTTTTTAAATGCATGTATTTTGTTGAAAAATTATCTTTTTTGGTAGAAAATTAATGTGTTGAGGATTAAACTATTTTATTGAAAATTCACCTTTTTTGTCAAATTCAACTATTTTTTATTCAAAATTAAATAAATTTTTCATTGAAATATGAACTATTACATGTTTCATTGAGAAATTATTTTTTGTTTGTTTTGAAAATCAACTATTTGTTTCAAAGTTGAACAACATATAAACTTAACTTTTTCGTTAAAAATTTTTATTTTTGTTTTGAAAATTCAGCTCGTTTGCAGAAAAATCGTCTCTTAGGCTTGAAACTTAAACAATTTGCTAGAAAATTAAACTGTTTGGTTGAAAAATAATTTTTTATTTGAAAATGTAGCTATTCCATTTTTGGTTGTATATTTTTTTTTCATAAGTTGAAAATTCAACAACTTGGTAAAAGTTGATGTATTTTCTTAAAAATTGGTCTATTTGGGTAGAAGATTAATCTTACGTGTTGAAAATTAATCTATTTGATTGAAGATGCAACTAATTTCTAAAAAATTCCTCTTTTTCTGTTGAATTCCAGTAGTTGATAATTCGTTTTTTTTTGTTTGTAAAAAAAATTAGTTTTTTTAGCTGTGAATTTGACTGTTCCAAGTTTGGTTGGAAACTTATCTTTTCAAGATGAAAAATCAACTATTTGGTTAATAGTTTATATATTTTGTTGAAAATTCGTCTTTTTGTAGAAAATTAATCTTCTTGGTAGAAAATTCATCATCGCAGGTTAGAAATTCAGCTATTTGGTAAAAAGTTCAACTATTTTTTTTAAAGTTTGATTATTTTGCTGAAAATTCAATTTTTTTAAATTCATATTTTTCGGTCGAAAAATCAAATGATTTGTTGAAAATTCGTCCTTTTGAATTGAAAATTTATCTTTAATGGTAGAAAAGTCATCTTTTTTTGTTGAAAATTCATCTCTTTTGGGTTAAAAATTTAACTGTTTTCTAAAAAATTGGTCTTCCCTGGCAGAAAAAATTTTTACGAGAAAGTACAACATTTCTGCAACTGTAATTTTTTGTTGAAATCGGTACTTTTTTGTAAAAACATGTACAAAATTTAACTGTTTTCTAAAAAATTGGTCATCCCTGGTGGAAAAAATTTTCACGAGAAAGTACAACATTTCTTCAACTGTAATTTTTTGTTGAAATCTGTACTTTTTTGTAAAAACATGTAGAAAATTTAACAATAAAATACAGTTAAATACAAAAAGCTAATTTTTTTCTTGTATTTTCTTGTAGAAAAGTAAAAAAATTAACAATGAGGTATAAGTTTCTACAAACTTTTTAATAATATTTTTTTTTACTTTGTAATAAAAATGTAAAAGGTATGACAGAAAACTACAGGATTTTACATTTTTTCAATTTAGGTATTTGACGTAGTAGAGAAAACTTTCAATTTTACATAAATTATTGCCGAAAATTACAGAAAAATATAAATTTTTACAAACAATACTTCTAGAATCCGCATCAACATTTCGATTTGTACTTTACTGTAAATTTTTGTAAGATATGTAATATATGAGTTTCTATAAGAAACTACAATTAAAAAAAAAAACACTTTTACCAAGAATTTTCGCTATTATAATAAATCGCATTGAACTGTAGTTCCATTATTGAAAATTGAACAATAATTGATTTCACAGGACCATTCTGAATCTGTTGAAAATGAAGCAAGTTACAGATTTTAACGATAAAAATAAAATTTTTTTAATTTGAAACCTCAGTAGTTAAACAAATGTGAAAGTTCGACTGAAATTTTATGAACAATTCTTAATTTAAAAAAATTTTTAAATTAATAGATTCATAATTAAACGCTCTTATTCAATTCAAAATCCTATTCAAATATTGTTTCAATCTAAAATATTATATTTTTAACTATTTAATTTCAAATTGTTTAATTAAGGATGACATTTTTTCAAATATTCAGTAACATTTTACTTTTTTATTTAAATCAAATATTAAAAACTAAACAATTTTAAACCTAACTATTTAAAATAGAAAGCCTTGGATGGTTCATATTTCAAAGTGTTAAATTTAAACTTTGAACGTTTCAATTTTAATTTTTCTATTTATCAAATTTTCAATAAATGTGAGTCAAATTATTAAATTTTGATGCATAAATAACAATTAAACAATTATCAATTTGGAAAAAATTGAGTTAGTTTAAGAGATATTTACAAGTTTTAAGAAAATCCAAACTTAATTCAAAACTGGAAAATATATTTTAAAAAATAAAAAACTAAATTTAGATTTGTGAAGGTTTAAAAATAAAATTTTGAAGCTTTTCAAGGAACCTTAAAGCTTTTTAAACAATTAAAAAAATTTTTAAGTTTGCTGAGGAAATTTTAAATGATTTTTTATTTTGAAAAATTAATTTTAGAAGAATATTTGAAAATATTCAAAACAAACTTTTTTGATTAATAAATGAAAATTGAACAATTATTAATTTGAAAAATATTCTAGCAAGTTTAAAATACATTGAGAATTTTTGAAATGATTCCAAAATAATTTAAAACGTGAAAAGATTTCAAACCATTTAATACACAATGTAGATTTTTGAAGATTTCGAACACAAAATTTATAAGCTTTTCAAGCAATTATAAAGATTTTAATGAATAAAAAATCTGTATCAGAATTCCTAGAAAACCTAACAATAATTTTGTTTCGTTTGAAAAATTAATTTTTAAAGAATATTTAATAAGATTTCCGAAATTGTCAAAAAAGAATCTGGATGATTGTAAGGTAGTTTTTTTACTTTTGCAAGATTTAAAAAAAATTGTCGGAAAAATTTGAGTTCGAAATAAAATTTCAAAGCTTTTCAAGGATCTTTAAGGGTTTTAAGAAAATAAAAATAAATTCTTAATTTTTCTGGGAAAATTTAGAATGATTTTTTATTTTGAAAAATTAATTTTAAGATAATATTTAAAAAGATTTGAAACACACTTTTTAAATTATTAAATGACAATTGAACAATTATTAGTTTGGAAAATAATCGAGGAAATTTAAAATATATTTAGAATTTTTGAAAAGATTCCAAAATAATTTAAAACGTGTGAAGATTTCAAACCATTTATACACAATGTAGATTTTTGAAGATTTTGAACACAACATTTATAAGCTCCTCAAGCAATTTAAAAGGTTTCAAATAAGGAAAAAATTTGTATCAAAATTCCTTGAAAAACTAACAATAATTTTGTCAAAAAAAAATCTGGATGATTTTAAGGTAGTTTTTTTTTTACTTCTGCAGGATTTTAAAAAAATTGTAGGAATAATTCGAGTTCCAAGATAATAATATTATTATTATTAGATTCCTGGAGATTTTTTGAATTATTTTTTCTAACCAATTTTTCAAGAGAATATTTAAAAAGACTTCAAAACAAATTTCAATGTATAAATTAATGTTTCTAGCTTGAAATCGCTTAAAATTCAAAAGTATGTTTAGTGTCTAAATTTGCGGTTCAGTTTTTATAACTTCAAGTGAAAAATTTTTCATCTTCAAAAGTTCGAACCTTTTAATTTCAGTGACCCTGATCAATTCTTTCTCAATTGTTCAATTTTTATATTCAGTCAAAAAGTTGTTTCTTTTTCGACCTAGGATGACAAATATTGAGAATATTTCAATGCGATAATTTTAAATTAAGATGCGATCATGTATACATGAACGCATCTTAATTTAAAATTAACTCATTGCAATATTCTAAATATTTGTCATCCTAGGTCGAAAAAGAACAACTTTTTGGTTACAAAATATGTAAATTCCTGTAGATTCTTGTAGTTGTAATTTTTTGTAAATTCGTGTAGAAAATTAAAACTATAATAAAATACAACAATTTACATAAAAAATACAAAATTCGTCTCAATAATAGAAAAAAGTTGTACTTTCCTGTAATTTTGGTTGTAATTTATTGTATTTATTTATAGATTCCTGTAAATATTGTTTTAGTTTTCTGTATGTTTCTGTAAAAAAATTTCCACCAGGGTTCTTGGCTAGAAAATCAAGAATTTGGTTAAAAATTAAACTACAAAATTTTTTTTTGTACACTGTTAAAAATGTTTAGAATTCTCCAACACTTCTACAATACAAGCGTAAGGTAAACCTGCAAACACGGTATTGGAATGACGAAATTGTAATACATGTATTGTAAGTGCTCTAAATCGTGGAGCACCGTCGAGAATTCCAATACATGTATTGTAGCGTTTATAAATCGAAAATTGTGCACAAAGAATTCACGCAATTCATGGAATTCATTAAACTAAAGGAATTCACGAAATTTATGGAATTCATGGAATTAATGGAATTCACGGAATTCAAGGAATTCACCAAATTTATGGAATTCACGGAATTCACGGAATTCATGAAATTCTCGGCATTCACTAAATTCATGGAACTCACAGAATTCATGGAATTCACGAAATTAATGGAATTCGTGGAATTCACGGGATTTGTGGAATTCGTGGAATTAACTAAATGTATGGAATTCAGCGAATTCCTGAAATTCAAGAAATTTATGGAATTCATGGAATGCACAGGATTTATGGAATTCACGGAATTCATGGAACTTGAGGAATTCACGGAATTCACGAAATTTATGGAATTCACGGGATTTATGGAATTCATGGAATTCACTAAATTTATGGAATTCATGAAATTCATGGAATTCACGAAATTTATGGAATTCATGAAATTCATGGAATTCACGGAACTCACGGAATCCACGGAATTCGCCGAATTCACGGAATTCATGGAATTCGCGGAATTCACGGAATTCATGGAATTCATGGAATTCACGGAATTCACAGACTTCACGGAATTCAAGGATTTCGCGGAATTCACGGAATTCATAGTATTCAAGGAATTCAAAGATTACACGAAATAATTGGAATTCACGGAATGCATGGATTTCAAAGAATTGATGGAATTCAACGAGTTCACGAAATATAAGGAATTCACGAAATTCAAGGAAATCACGAAATTCAAGGAATGCATGGAACTCAAGCATTTTAAGAAATTGAAGGAAATCACGGAATTTGCGAAATTCATAGAATTTGCGAAATTCATAGAATTTGCGAAATTCATAGAATTTGCGAAATTCATAGAATTTGCGAAATTCATAGAATTTGTGAAATTCATAGAATTCAAGGAATTCATGGGATTCCAGGAATTCATGAAATTCGTGGAATTCATGGTATTCACGACATTT
Source organism: Andricus curvator (assembly GCA_932195095.1). Lineage (NCBI taxonomy): Eukaryota > Metazoa > Arthropoda > Insecta > Hymenoptera > Cynipidae > Andricus > Andricus curvator. The sequence continues at coordinate 169,045 of CAKNYM010050975.1, forward strand.
AAGGAATTCATGGAATTCATGAAATTCACTGAATTCATGGAATTCACGAAATTATTGGAATTCACGGAAATCACGGGATTCATGGTATTCACGGAATTTATGGGATTCACGGAATCCATGGAACTCACGGAATTCATACAATTATATAAATTGTCGAAATTGACTGTATTCACGGAATTCGCGGAATTAACTCAATTCAAGGAATTCACGCAATTCATGGAATTCACAAAGTATATGGAATTCACGCAATTCATGGAATTCACAAAGTATATGGAATTCAAGGAATTGACGGAATTGATGGAATTCAAGGAACTGACGGAATTGATGGAATTCAAGGAATTTACGGAATTGATTGAATTCGGGGAAATCACGGAATTTATGGAATTCAAGGTGTTCAAGAAGTTCGTGCCATCCAACTGATTCACGAAATTCAAGGAATTCATCGAATTTACGAAATTCACTGAATTAACGAAATCAATGGAATTCGCGGAAGTCATGGTATTCGCAGAATTCACTGAATTCATGAAATTCACTGAATTTACGGAATTCTCGGTATTCATGTTCCATGAATTCTTTGAATTCTCTGAATTCATCGAATTTGGTAAATTCCTTGAATTCTGTGAATTCAATGAATACCATGAATTGGACGAATTCTTTGAATTCCGTGAATTCATGAAAATCCGTGAATTCCATGAATTCCTAGAATACCACGAACTCCTTGAATTTCATGAATTCTTTCAATTTATGACTTCCTTGAATTTCGTAAATTCCTTAAATGTCGTGAACTTCATGAATTCCATGAATTTTTTGAATTTCCTGAATTCCTTGAATTCTATGAATTCCTTGAATTCTATGAATTTCGCGAATTCTTTGAATTCCGCGAGTTTCTCGAATTCCGTGAATTCCATGAATTCCGTGATTTCCTTCAATT
>CAKNYM010050975.1:190284-201400 GCA_932195095.1 Andricus curvator
TATAATCTATTATCTACAATATGCAATATATAATATATAATATATAACCCATAATATGTAATATATAATATATAATCCATAATCTATAATATATAATATATAATCTATAATCTATAATCCATAATCTATAATATATAATCTACAATCTATAATTCATAATCTGCAATCTACAATCTATAATTTATAATTTATAATCTATAATCTATACTCTATAATCTATAATCTACAATCTCTAATTTATAATCTATAATCCATAATCTATAATCTATAATATTATAATCTATAATCCACAATCTACAATCTAAAATCTCCAATCTATAATTTATAATCTATAATCCATAATCTATAATCTATAATCTATAATTTCATTTGAAAAATTAATTAATTTGAAAACCTCAGTAGATAAACAAATGTAAACGTTCGATTGAAACTTTAGAAGTATTCTTAATTTAAAAACGATTTCAAATTAATAGATTCATAATTAAACGCTCTTATTCAATTCCAAGTCTTATTCAAATATTGTTTCAATCTAAAATATTACATTTTTAACCATTTAATTTGAAATTTTTTAAATAAGGATGACATTTTTTTATATATTTAGTGATATTTCACTTTTTTATTTAAATGAAATATTAAAAAGTAAACCATTTTAAACTGAACTATTCAAAACAGGAAGCCTTGAATCGTTAATATTTCAGAGTGTTAAATTTAAACTTTGAACGTTACAATTTCAATTGTTCTATTTAACAAATTTTTAATAAATGTAACTGGAATTATTAAATTTTGATGCATGAATAACAATTGTGCAATTATCAATTTGGAAAAAATTAAGTTAGTTTAAGAATTATTTTAAAAAAATTAAATAATTCTAATTGTAATAGATTTCCGCAATTTAATTATTTTGTCTGAAAATAAACTCAGAAATCAAAAGCGTTAAAAATTCAAAGTTCTTTCAGTAATTAAAAAATGAAAAACTTTATCAACTGAAAAAGAAAACTAAGAAACGTAATAAGTAAAATGTCAAATATATTTATTTAAAAAATATTGGTTTTTAATTATTAATGAAAATTTTTTGTACATATTATTCACTCTAAAAAAATTATTGGAGAAACATGGTTTTGTTCTCAATGATTTTTCAGTCAGAAAATTCCAAGAATTCAGAATATTCTAGGAATTTAAGGGATTCAGATATTTCAAAGAATTTCCGGAATTCAGAATATTCAAAGACTTCAGAAAATCATAAATATTTCAGAAATGTAGGATATTTAAGGAATTCAAAGATTTCAGAAATTTTCAGCAATTTAGAGAATTTTAAATATTCAAGAAATGCAGAGAATTTCAAGCATTTCAGAGCATTTAAGAATTTCCCGGAATTCAGAGAATTTCAGAAAATCGTGAGCATTTCAGGAATTAATGAATTGGAAGAAATGAAAAAGATTAAATAATTCAGGCAATTGAGAGAATTCCAAATTTTTCAGGAATTTAGGGCATTCGGCGAATTTCAGGAATTCAGAATACAAGGATTTCAGGAAATTGAGATAAATCAGATATTTTAGAATATTCAAGGACTTCAGAGAATTTCAGGGATTTCTGATTATTCAGATAATTCAAAGAATTCTCAGACTTTCAGAAACTTAGAGAATTCAAGAAATTCAGGATATTTAAGAAAAAATGAAGGATTTAGGGAAATTGAGAGAATTTCAGGGATTTTAGAGTATTTAGGGAATTATATAAGGAATTCAGGGGATTCAGAGAATTCAACGAATTTCAGGAGTTCAAAATATTCAAGGATTTCAGAGAATTCTGAATATTCAATAAATTCAGCATATTTAAGGAATCCAAGGAATCAGAGATTTTCAGGAATTTAGAGAATTCAGAATATTCAAGGAATTCAGGGAATTTGAGGAATTCAGGGAATTCAAAGAATTTCAAGGATTTCAGAGCATTCAGGAAATTCAGAGAATTTCAGAGTATTAAGGGAATTGAAGAAAATCATGAAATTGAAGGAATTAAAGGAATTCAGAGAATTCAGGGAATTCAAGGAATTCAGAATATTCCAGGAATTGAGGGTATTCAAAGAATTCAAGAATTTCACTGAATTCAACGAATTTCACAGATTTCAGAGCATTCAGGTACTTAAAGAAATTTATCGAATTAAAATAATTTCTGCAATTTAAATGATTTCGGGAATCCAGAATATTGAAAGAATTCAGGGAATCCAGAATATTCAAAAAATTCATGGAATTCAAGGATTTCAGGGAATTCAAATAATTTCAAGGATTTCAGATCATTCAGGAAATTCAGAGAATTTCAGAATATCAAGGGAATTGAAGAAAATCATGAAATTGAAAGAATTAAAGGAATTCAGGGAATTCAAGGAATTCAGAATATCCAAGGAATTAAGAGTATTCAAAGAACTCAAGAATTTCAGTGAATTCAACGAATTTCAGAGATTTCAGAGCATTCAGGTAATTGAGGAAATTTATCGAATTAAAATAATTTCTGCAATTCAAATGATTTCGGGAATCCAGAATATTGAAAGAATTCAGGGAATCCAGAATATTCAAGGAATTCAAAGAATTTCAAGGATTTCAGAGCATTCAGGAAATTCATGAAATTCAGAGTTCAGAGTAATAAGGGAATTGAAGAAAATCATGAAATTGAAGGAATTAACGGAATTCAGATAATTCAGAATATTCCAGGAATTAAGGGTAGTCAAAGAATTCAAGAATTTCAGTGAACTCAACGAATTTCAGAGATTTCAGAGCATTCAGGTAATTGAAGAAATTTGTCGAATTAAAATAATTTCTGCAATTCAAATGATTTCGGGAATCCAGAATATTGAAAGAATTCAGGGAATCCAGAATATTCAAGGAATTCATGGAATTCAAGGAGTTCAGGAATTCAAAGAATTTCAAGGATTTCAGAGCATTCAGGAAATTCATGAAATTCAGAGAATTTCAGAGTATTAAGGGAATTGAAGTAAATCATGAAATTGAAGGAATTAAAGGAATTCAGGGAATTCAAGGAATTCAGAATATTCGAGGAATTAAGGGTATTCAAAGAATTCAAGAATTTCAGTGAATTCAACGAATTTCAGAGATTTCAGAGCATTCAGGTAATTGAAGAAATTCATCGAATTAAAAGAATTTCTGTAATTCAAATGATTTCGGGAATCCAGAATATTGGAAGAATTCAAGGAATCAAGGGTATTCAAAGAATTCAAGAATTTCAGTCAATTCAACGAATTTAAGAGATTTTAGAGCATTCAGGTAATTAAAAAAATTTATCAAATTAAAATAATTTCGGCAATTCAAATGATTTCGGGAATCCAGAATATTGGAAGAATTCAGGGAATCCAGAATATTCAAGGAATTCATGGAATTCAAGGAGTTCAGGAAATTCAAAGAATTTCAAGGATTTCAGAGCATTCAGGAAATTCAGAGATTTTCAGAGTATTAAGGGAATTCGAGCAAATCATGAAATTGAAGGAATTCTGAGAATTCAGGGAATTCAAGGAATTCAGAATATTCAAGGAATTCAGGGAATTCAGATAATTAAAGAATTTCAGTGAATTCAACGAATTTCAACGATTTCAGAACATTCAGTTAATTAAAGGAATTTAGCGAATTGAAATAATTTCGGGAATTCAAAGAATTCCGGGATACAGAATATTGAAAGAATTCAGAGAATTCAGAATATTTAAGGATTTGAGATAATTGAAGAAATTCAGTGATATCAAGTAATTTAGGAAATCAGCGAAATTTTTATTCATTACGTTCTCATAGAGTATACTGAAAAGATGGAAGACTCCACTCCTGCTTAAAATTAATTCATTTTAATTGTAATAAATTTTATTAATTTCATTATTAATGAAACGCAATAAGTTCAATCCCAAATATACTTATTTCAAAAATATTAGTTGCCAATTATTAATTTCATTTTATTGTACAATTTTAATGATTTAAAATTGATCCCAAATAGTTAATCACTTAATCACTTTTTACTGTTACTTTCTTTAAATTATTGAAAAAAGTTTAAACTAATGGTGCAGAAAAGATCCTTTATCAGGTTTCGTGACATTTATTTCGATTTTGATAGGAAGGCAGGCTTCATTTTTATCAGACTGATTCAGACAAATTGTGTCAGAGTCAGAGTCAGGAAGCATTCGCGTTTCTCAATCAAGTCGTATGAGAGTTGGAATTGAATCGAAGGCACAAAGTGAAGTAAATAAGAGAAATTCACTAGATAAAGGCAATCAAGATCAGGCAGAAAAACAGAATAAAAATAGTTTCCAATGCAGTTAAAAGAAAGTTGCACTCTTCAGTGATAAAAGCTAGGTGCGGCCAGACCACGTCTGCGCGGATTTTCTTTATCTACTTAAACGAGAACTGCACTCAATGGAGTTAGTCAAACTTCAGAATCCCAAATTAATGGCAATCCTTTATTATATTCTGAATAGGTAACGCTGAATTCAATTGCTTCATTTTTTCCGAAATGTCTTTCATACGAATCGCTCCTTTTAGTGCCAACAAATTTGGCAGAATTAAAAAAAATACCTAGGAGTCTAACAAACTCATTTTTGCAAAAAAATTTATTGGATTTAAACTTCTGAAACTGATTGATTATTTTACTTTCGAATACATTCTTTTTTTTTTTTTTTTGACGTAACCCACATTTTTTTATAAAATTAAACAAAATTGTTAAGGAGTCTCCTAAACCCCTTTTTTGCAAAAAAAATGCTTATTTTATTTTTATTTCCACTATTAATGGATTTTGTTACTTTAGCATATATGTATTTTTGATTTTTGATTTCAAAGTAAAATAATGCAATTTTTGCAAAAATTTTCAAAATCTTGAAAAAAACTTCACAATTGTATTTAGAAATTTTACAAAAATCTACTATTTATTTTAAGTTTTTTGAAATCTTTTCAAATTTTGAATTATTTTTGAATTTTTTCTGACATTTCTAAATATATTTTAAAATGTTTCGAATTTTTCCTAAAATTTTGAAAAAATTCTTTAAAATTGAAAAAATGTCTTGAAAAACTTTACGATTGTTTTTTGACAATTTTCGAAATGTTTTGGAATGTTTCGAAATATTTTTAAAAATTCTCTTAAAAGAAATTTTGTGAATTCAAAAGTTATTAAAAATTTGTTCAGAAATCTTAAGAAAATTTTTTTATTCTCTTGAAATCGTTCAAAATTTTTAAAAAGCTTAGAAGTTTTTTGTTCTAAATCTTAAAAAATCTACATGTTTTAAAAATTTATTGGAATCATTTTAAGTTTGAAATTATTTTTGTATCTTTTCAAAATTTCGGAAATCTTCTGTATTGTTTTAAAATTTTGTTAAATATTCTCTTCAAATTAATTTTTCAAGGTAAACAATCACTTTTAATATTCTCAGGAATCTTAAGAAAATTTTTCATCATCTTGACATTTTTCAAAATCTTGAAAAAACTTCAAAATTCTATTCCGAAATCTTAAAAAATTCACATTTTATAGTAAGTTTTTGAAATCTTTTCAAATTTTAAAATATTTTTGAATTTTTTTCAAAACTACTAAATATGTTTTAAAATGCCTGGTGGAAAAAATGTTTTTATTTTTGGTTTTTGATTCCAAAGTAAAATAATGCATTTTTTACAAAAATGGGTTTGATTTTTGTTTGATTCTGCCAAAATTCAGGGAACTTTTCGAAAAAAAGCCTTGTTGGACTACCTTAATGTATAATATTAATTAAAAATTATTTATATTATTAAACATTATTTATTAACCAGAAGCAGACTTTTTTGTAACCATTATTTTGGACCCTAATATGTTATCCGAATTTGGAAGAAAAACAATAATTTTTTTATCCTGATGAATTATTCTCGAATAAAGCTAAAATGCCAATTTCGGAATATTAAAGAAAGGTGACAAAACGACGAACAAAATTTTTGATATATTTTAAAATCACCATTTTCAACCCTTGAAAATCCTAATTCTTTAGTTTTTCTCGAAACTTCTTTTTAAAAATTAAAATAACAAATTTTCTTTGAATTTCTATTTTAAAGCGTTTACGAAAATGTAAAAAAAACTGCAAACATTTTTAGAGAGAAGTATAAATTTTGTCTATTATTCAGGCGAATTTCGTACAATTTTTTAAAATTATTTTTTGAATTAAAAACAACAATAATTGTATGAAAATTGTATAAAAAAATTAATTTAAAAAGATGTGCGCCTCGAACGAAAAAAGAGATTTCTCCTTAAATTTTCTCCGAACCTAAAAACATTTTCCAAACAAACTTTGCAGGATTAAATTTAGAAATGATTTATCTCGATGTTTCTTAAAAATTTTTTGTTTAAATTAACAATTCCATTTTTGCAAAACATTTTCGTAATTAATTACAATGTCTTATACAATGTCTTAATATTTCAAAATAAAAATTTTAATTCAGAAATACTTTTTTTCAGCTGTTGTTATTTTAAATTTAACAATAATTGTCAAAAACTTTTATAATAAATAAATCATATTTAACAAAGAAGAATTTTTTTCATTGTTCAAATTCGGGAAGTTTATTTTTCGGAAATTTTCTGTCGGGAATTTCATTTTTCGGGAATTTGCAAATTCGGTAATATTATAAACTTTTCGGGAATTTTATCATTCGGAAATTTTTCAATTCGGGATTTTTATATTTCTGCAATTTTATAATTTTGGAAATTTTATTATTTGGGTATTTTATTTTTCAAGATTTTTCACTCATCCCTTCAAATAATAAACAAAAGTTCTAATTTCATGTAATTTATTCTATTCATTTGTACTTTCCAGTAAAAATGGTTTTCCTTTTATTTGTTATAAATTTTCAAAAAATTTTAATTTATGTTAAATTTTGTTGTTTTGAAATTATTTTTTTCAACTATTGTTATTTTGAATTTTAACAATAATTGTCAAAAACTTGAAACGTTAAAAAAATTGTTCTCTGATACAAATATTTGTTTATTTTATTTTTCATAAATAAATAATATTTAACAACAAATAATTTTCTCAATTCGGGAAATTTCTTGTTCGAATATTTTATAATTAGACAATTTTCTGTCGGGAATTTTATTTTTCGGGAATTTTCCAATTCGCTAATATTATAAACTGTTCGGGAATTTTATCATTCGGAAATTTTTCAATTCGGGATTTTTATATTTCGGCAATTTTATAATTTCGAAAATTTTATTATTCAGGAATTCAGGAATTCTAATTTCATGTAATTTATTCTATTTATTTGTATTTTCCAGTAAAAATGGTTTTCCTTTTATTTTTGTAGAAATTTAAAAAAAATTTGAATTTTTGTTAAATTTTGTATGGCAACCCAAAACTCCCCGCTAGGGGCTTTTGAGTATTTTAAATGGTAATTTGAATTTTTCATGGTGTCCATTAGTAACTAAAATTAAAAATACCCACTGATTTTGAAGAATATCAAAAAATTTACTCTGAATTTTTTCAGACTTTTTTCAATTTTTTTCAGAAAGGATTATTTCGATGAAAAAAATTGATGAAACAAAAAAGATGTATTTTATAAAGATCTACAACTTTTGTTCAAACAATTGTATAATACAATGAATAATTTTTAATTAAATCAAGAAAAATATGCTTTTTCTGGGCATTATTCTACTTTATTATAGTTTTAATATTCAAAATGAAAGTAAAAGAAAGTAGAGATTTTTTTATAATAATATTCTGTAGTTTAAACGTAAAAGTTTTTTTTTGTGTAAAATTATCTCCTTATAGAATTTTAAAAATTGTATCATTTTAGGTCGAAAAAGAACAACTTTGGATGCAAAAATGTTGATTTTTTTAATAATTTCTTGAAAGATATTAAAATTGCAATAAATTACAACGGTACACAACAATATACAGAAAATACAATAATGCACAAAATTTTTTCCAATAATAAACAAAAGTACAAATTTCCTGTAATTTGGGTTGTAATTTAGTGTATCATGTATTTCTTTGTCTTTTCCTGTAAAAAATGGTTGTAAATCGTTACTATTTGTAAAAGATTTTCCACGAGAGTTAAAAGAATATTTAAAAATTTGATTTATATTTTTCATTTTCAATTGTTTCACCCTTTTTCTTAATTTGTATTTCATAAAGATATATTATTTTAACAGTTTTTCAACAAAACAAATAATTTTGAAGAAAATCAAGAAAAGTGTTGTATTCTCGGGTTTTCCGGGAAATTTTTGAAAAATTGATCAGTACCATTTTTTTCATCGAAAAGACAGTGTCTTTTATTTTTCGAAATTTGTATTTTGCGTAAGCCCTAATACGGAAATTTAAATGTAAATTATGAGGATTATGGCCTTGTTTAATGCCATACGAAGCTAATATTGAGATTATTTAAATTAAGTGCATCATGTAACAATAAATTAGGGTTTATCGGCTCTAATTATACAAACTCAAGCAAATAATAATGATCTAAATTTTCATAAAATTATCACCACGAAATTCAAACAACTGAAATAAAAAATTATAAATTATTATTGCCAATTATATGAAATAAAATATATAAATAATTCACCCATTATGTAAAAAAAATCGGATAAAAAAAGAATCCAGGGTGAATTTCACCACTTTGAAACAAAAACTAATTATGAATTTTAATTTTAATTCACACTGTATATCTAATTTAACGTACGAGGGTGAAAAAACTAGTGCATCAGACTGCAGTAAAATGTTTCCAACACTGAATTTTTAAATTAAAAAAAGCTCGTTGAGAATATAAGAAAAAGGGGCTTAAAGTAGACTTTATTATTCTAAAGACTCTTAGAAGAAAAAAGTGACCTGAAAAATTCAGCTAAGAATAAAACTTCTTAAACCTCAGAATAATGAGACTTCCAGAATGTCTCCTCTGTCACTTTTTCCCTCATTAACTTAAGTCCAATATTTAAAGAAAGTTCATTATATTATGATAAATAAGTAAAAATGCAAAAAAAAATCACGGAAAATATTTACACATACATAAATATTTGAAATTTTTTTATATGTGTATGCGTGAAAAGCAAAAAGTTGGAATAATTCTATTTTGAATTGAATGGAAAAGAATATTTCAGATCATAAATATCATTTTTCTATTCCTATTAATTACATAAGTGTAAAAATGATAATTTGCGCGATTAAGGAGTATTGTTTTATTTTATAATTATATTTTTTCTATTTAATGACAATCTTTTGATATAAACAATATACGATATTTTTTTAATCAAAATAACAATTAGATCTTCTCGACGCTTCAATATCAAAATTTAAATTTCATCATTATTATTCTTTATAACAGAATTAATTAAACAAATAATTACAAGAATAGAATTCCTATTTTATAAATATTTTTAATATTTTAAAGGACTACAGGATTTCATTGAAAATTTCTTGGAATCTTTCAAAATACCCTAAAATATTTAAAATCCTTCAGTTTATTGAAATTTATTGAAAATTCTTTGTTATATTTTGAAATACCCTAAAATATCTAAAATCCTTTGAAATATTTAAAAAAAAATACTTCAAATTTTAAGGTTTTAGGATATTTGTAATGAATCCCAGGTACCACAAAAATATCAAAGGATTTTTATGGGATTACAATAAATATCAGCATTTTCTGAATATTTTAGAATAATTCTATAAATTTGAAATAATTTTATAAAAATTGAGGGTTTTCGAAGGATTTCAAAGACTTGAAGAGATTGTAAAATATTGTAGGGGATTTCAGAGGATTACAAAAATCTTATGCGGTTTTAAAGAATTTCCTTGAATTTTTATGTTTGAAAAGATTTAAAGGGATTTCAAAAAAATTTTAACATTTGAAAATATTTTAAAGGATTTTTAAGGAATGCGAGGAACTTTATCATTTTTTCGAGGATTTCAATAATTTTGTAACATTTTATAATATTTGAGCGGATTTCCCCGAATTTATTTACAAAAACTGAGGGATTTCGTAGGATTAAAAAAATTTAAAAATATCTTCAAATATTTCAAGGTGATTCCAAAGATTTTAAATTTTTAAAAAAAATTTATGATATTTAAGACGATTGGAGATTTTTTTCAAAATATTTCAGAGGATTTCAAATATTTTAGGGTATTTTAAAAGTTTTCAATAGATTTCAATAAATTTGAGAGTTAAAAAGGATTTTCAACATTTTAGGGTATTTTCAAAGATTCCAAGGAATTTTAAATAGATTAAAAAAAAATGTAAGGGATTTCAAAAGATTTGACATATTTTAGGGTATTATAAAAGATTTCAAGGAATTTTCAATAGATTTTAATAAATTGTAGGGACTTCATAAAATAAAAAATATTTTCAAGGGTTCACATGAATATTCAAGAGCTTTAAAAAATTTGAAGATTTTTTTCAAAATATTTCAAAGAATTTTAAATATTTTAGGCTATTTTAAAATGTTTCAAAGAATTTTCAATAGATTTCAATAAATTGAAGAATTTAAAAGGATTTTTAATATTGTAGGGTATTTTCAAAGATTCCAAGGAATTTTCAATAGATTTGAATACATTGAAGAATTTAAAAGGATTTTTAATATTGTAGGGTATTTTCAGAGATTCCAAGGAATTTTCAATAGATTTAAATAAATTGAAGAATTTGAAAGGATTTTTAATATTTTAGGGTATTTTCAAAGATTCCAAGGAATTTTCAATAGATTTAAATAAATTTTGGGGACTTCATAAAATCATAAAGTATTTTGAAGGGTTCAAATGAATTTTCAAGAGCTTTACAAAATTGGAAGATTTTTTCAAAATATTTCAAAGGATTTTAAATATTTCAGGCTATTTCAAAAGATTCCAAAGAATTTTCAATAGATTTCAATAAATTGAAGAATTTAAAGATTTTAGGTTATTTTCAAAGATTACAAGGAATTTTCAATAGATTTTAATAAATTGTAGGGACTTCATAAAATAAAAAATATTTTCAAGGGTTCACATGAATATTCAAGAGCTTCAAAAAATTTGAAGATTTTTTCAAAATATTTCAAAGGATTTTAAACATTTTATGCTATTTTAAAAGATTCCAAGGAATTTTCAATAGATTTATATAAATTGTGGGGACTTCATAAAATCATAAAGTATTTTGAAGGGTTC
>CAKNYM010050976.1:1568-40570 GCA_932195095.1 Andricus curvator
GACAGACAGACAGACAGACAGACAGACAGACAGACAGACAGACAGACAGACAGACAGACAGACAGACAGACAGACAGACAGACAGACAGACAGACAGACAGACAGACAGACAGACAGACAGACAGACAGACAGACAGACAGACAGACAGACAGACAGACAGACATACAGACAGACAGACAGACAGACAGACAGACACCTTCGTAAAAATCGTTTTTTCTAGCTCAGGGGGTCTCAAAAGGTGGAGATTTGATGAAAACCGACTATGTCAAATTTTACATAAAACCAATACCTTCTCATTAGAATGAGAATGTAAAAAAAAAGCTTAAGCATCTAAACAGAAATATTTTCCATTTTATTTTTTTCAGCTTCATACGAATGAAATGAAAAAAAATGGTTAAGCCCTGTGTTCGCCATAAAAACGCATATAAAGAGAGATTTATATATACTTTATTAAAAATTTGAAAATATAACAAAACATATTTATTATTAATTTAACATGTATTAATTTGAATTCCAGTTCCATGTATTAATTTGAAGTCTAGTTAAGTGTCGCAAAGCTTGGCTGCTTTTTTCTTCAAGATGCTAATTTTTTTAATTTCAGACATTTCCTGTGTTAGAAATTGTCTCATCCTTATTTGTAAATAAAATTGAAGTATATATGCTAATACCTCCATAGCTTCACTTGCATGTTCTTTGCATTGAAAATTAAATTTTGTTTTGGATGAAATTAAATTCTTTAGAATTAGGTCAAAAGAATTGCTGGATCGGCAATACACATTGTAACCAGTAATATTCTATCTTATAATTTAAATTTTTTTATTAAATATGAATGTTAAAAACCACATCAAAATTAACAATCATTCGAATTGTAATAAAATATGATATACATTTTCTGATATAAAATTTAAGAAACGAAATATATCTATGCAACAATTCCTCGTTACCTTTTTGAAGCTGAGCAATTCCATGTCAAACCATCTGAAGAATTTCAGCTATTGTTAGTCATTTTTATAAAAATTCTAGAATCCGTTCTCTTCGGTGTTGAAAGAAAAACCTCAAAATAATTTTTTTTTGTAATTAAAAAGCTTAGGAGATATTCAGAATTGAAAATTTTGATCCTTTTTTTCTTAAACTTTCATAACTTTGGTGATTTTAGTGATATTAAGGTCCATTTTTTTATAAATTATTCGTAATAGGATGCAGTTTTGGAAAATATTTTCTGAAGAGAAAAATTTCAAAAACTTCTTGGATTTTTCAAAAACTAATTTTGAAACTGAATTTCTGAAGAAAAAGAAAACACTTTTCATTTTCTTCATTTTTTATATATAGATAGCTTACAATATCCTTTTGGCCAGGAAGGAATAGTCTATTCACAATTCCTTCGTGGTTTTGGCGTACGTTTTTAATTATTTCTCGAAAACTAAGGGAGATCCCATTTTGATATTTACAGGACTTGTAGAGGACATTAATAATAAGTAGACCTTAATATCGCTAAAATCACCAATGCTATGAAAAGTTAAGAAAAACAGGACCAAAATTTTCAATTTTGAATATCTTCCAAGTTTTTTTATTTTTTCTTTCAACACTTGAGGGAACAAATTCTAAAATTTTCATCAAAATTACTAACAATAGCTGAAATTGTTCGGATGATTTGACATGGAATTGCTCAGCTGATTTTTCTATACATGATATTCATATATTTAAAATATTAAGGTTCGGAAAAGATGAAATAAAAACTTTAGATTACAAAACTGCCCTATTAAAAACATAATTCTTTTTTTAAATTTAGGGGTGATTGACCCACCTTCTGATAAAGTCCAGATAAGTTTAGCGCATGTTAAATCTTATGGTATAAATTTAACTGAAGGTTATCAAAAGATGGATCAACCTGTCATTAAACAGTAAAAATGACGCTCTCAAATTTAACAAGGCTTTGTACGACAAAATCCTACCGTGCAAAAGATGAAAGATACTTCAAAATAAACAGAATTGTAGGAATTAAGCTTTAACTGTAAATTAAATTGAAATTTATTAATTTTGTTTAATAATGCAGAATTTGAATTTGGATAAAGAATTTGAAGGATTCCATATAATACTTTTCCTTTATTTTTGTTAAAATTAAATATTTTATGAATTATGAATAAAACAAGTTTTCATTACATACTACATATTTTTTGAACTATTTCTTTCTAACTAAAACCAACGTGTAGGATTTTAGGGAATTTTTTAAGGAAAAAAAAGCTACCGAATATACAAATTTAAAAAAACACACGCTTCGTCTTTATTTCGCACCTCGCTTTTTAAAATAAAATCTTTTCTCAATATCGCTTTTTGCCATTTTTCGACGTTTTTTTTTCCCCGAAGGAATCGAAAAAAAGAGAATTTTTTCATTTTCGTTTACAGGTTTGAACTATAACCTGACTTACAGTTCGGCACAATACACGAGTTTCCATTGAATTTGCACTTTGACATTGACATTATGGTGAATATCAAATATAGGAATCTCACAAAATCACTTAAACGCACCATATTTACTCATTATAATAAATTATTAATTACATCTTTTTGAAAATCACCGTTCAGCACAATGGGTACAATGCTTTTGTAGAGCGTTGTGGGGATAGCCTACCCCAGGCCTGCCCAAGTAGGAGAAAACTGCTCATTTTCCAGATGGGAATTTAACACCACCACCGACCTCTACTCATTCAACTTCACGAGAGCGACCACCCCCCAAGCCTCTGGACCTGAGAAGAGGGAAGTGGTGGTGGAACTCGAACATGTGGCGAATGAGCAGTTTTCCCCTACTTGGGCAGGCCTGTCCTACCCAACCTTACCACTCAGCGGAGTGGGGGGGGGGGGGTGCGTTCATGAGTTCGGAAGCTATGAGAGTTGCGTCTCTCTGGTCTCTCTACCTATTCATTCGCTTCTAAAATGTGAGTCAAGTGGCATGTTCCACACGTGTGCCGCTCGTTCGGCTTTATTATCATTTTGAAAGTTTATACTGAATAAACACCATTAATCACGTTCAAGTGCCTGGATTCATTTAATCCCTTCAAGTAAACATGCGGGTTGTAGGCCGCATAAGTATAATCAGTTTGGATTTAACCCTACAAATTGGTGACCCCGACAATTGCGTCGCAGTTTATTTTTGGAGATTTTTCTACGCTCTTATTTAAACATTTTGGAAGCTGATGAGCAATTTTACTGATGTGGACATATTATTTATACCATCTTTGATTTGATTTGCCTCGTCATTTGGAATTATGGAGTAATTTATCATTGTTTTGGCTGGAATATGATTTTGCCTTTGTTCAGCGTGGAAGCCGGCATGATTGCATCATAATTGAAATGCAACAACTGTATGGAAGTCTTCAGTGGATTTTACTTCAACGAGTAATTACAACGTTTTCTTATCGTTTTCTGTACTTTTCAACAAATGTAAAGGTATTTATTGGTACTTAATTGCGTAATATGCGTTTTAATCTCTTTGTTACTTGATTGCATCATATGGCGTAACGTGTTGCATTATTTTCTCATGGTCAAATTTTGAAATGTTTACAGCGAATCTAATCACTCTTAAACATTTTTAAGTGCTTGTTTTACCTAATTACCCTTCTTGAATTTTGTCAGCGTAATAATCGCGAATAGTAAGGACAAATTTAGTGTAATATTTGCGATTTTTCTAAAACTTTAATCCTGTGATGTCAAAGGTGCTGAATAATTATTGCGTCTCGCTTTCGAAAATCTGCGATTACTTCACGCGAAATTGTGAGCATTTCTTTTAAGCTTATTTTTAAATGCTAGTTGTTAGCAATGCTGTAGACAAGAGTGTTATGGTGCCTTTTTAGTGTCATAATGTAAACTTTATTACTTGGGCATAACCTCTCGGTGTACGGGTGTTTCAGAGATCTCTTTTATCGTGAGATTTAATGATTTTAGAGGTCGTGCCGTACATTGTATTACTTTACGCGATCTACCTCATTTTTAAATTTGTCATTATGTCTAACGGAGAAGAAAATGTTCAGCCGAATGAGAACGCCGGTGATCTCGCTGGGGGTCCGGCAAATCGTCTTGATGCTTACAGATATCCACGTATTCCGCGATTTTTACCAAATGATCCGAATCTTTGGTTCCTTCAGGTTGAGTCTTCATTTAACGTGGCGCGAATTACAACGGAATCAACCCAAGCTGATACCGTGATAGAGGCTCTCGGTCCTGACGTTTTGGCCTGCATTAGAGATATTATATCTTTCCGCCCTCGGCCTCAGAACCTTTATACACAGATTAAAGACAGGATTATATCTTCCTATGCGGTTTCTGCTGAAACGCGTCTATGCCAGCTTCTCAAGGGAGATGTTCTAACTTCCAGGAAACCGTCGTTTATCCTTACTCAACTGAGAAATTTAAACGAGTTTGGATGCAGCGACGCTGTCCTTAGATCCGTCCTTATCGAGCAATTGCCTGCGCAGGTTAGGGATATTTTATCCGTTGGAAATATAGATGATTTACATGCATTGGCCCAAATGGCTGACAAAATTGTCGAGACGTATCGACCTAACGCCTTTCAGCTGTCTGAAGCTTCGGTTAAGCCATCAGAGAATCAACAGTCCGCGGCGGTCGCGAAAACTGCCTCTACACTTGATTCTCTTGAGCCTATGATCCTTCTAATCATAGAGAGACTAGACAAGCTTGAAGCCGCGTCGAGCCGATCTCGTGCTCCGTCTCGCTCAGGGCCTCAGGAAAATCGTGCGCGTTCTTCGAGTAGGAATTCGAGACGATTATGTTACTATCACTCCCGCTTTGGTAAAAAGGCTCATAGGTGCAATCAACCTTGTGATTGGAAACCTAATCCTCTCCAGAAGGAAAACTAATTGCGCCTGTACGTACGGAGGCGACCGCCACAGGCAGTTCTACTTCTAGACGCCTCCATGTTAGAGACCGTGGTTCCGGGTTGGTATTCCTAGTGGACACTGGTTCTGATGTTTCTATTCTACCTGTCAATAAAAGGGCGAAGGCCCAGCAAACCGACACAGTCCTATTTACTGCTGACAATTCGCCGGTCGCGACTTTTGGCGAAAAACGCGTAACGCTCGATTTAAGACTTCGTCGGCAATTCTCGTGGAACTTCTGCGTGGCTGCTGTGCCTAACCCTATTTTAGGTGCTAACTTCCTCGCTCATTTTCAGCTCGTTCCAGTTTTGCACGAGTCTTGCTTAGTAGATACCTCGACAGGTCTTAGTATAGCTGGTTTTTTAAAGAACACTACCGTATTTGGTATCAGCTCGATCAACCGGTCTTCAGTATTTTCCGATATTTTGTCGGATTTCCCGGAGATAACTAAAATTGCACAGGATTCCGCGCCTCAGGCTCAGGGTGTTGAACATCGTATTTTTACGAATAGTCCACCCGTCGCAGAGCGTGCTAGACGCTTGTCACCTGAGAAACTAGCCTTCGCTAAGAAAGAATTTCAGGAAATGTTGGATTTGGGTATTTGCAGACCTTCAAGTAGTTCATGGGCCTCCCCAATCCACATGGTTCCTAAAAAAGACGGCAGTTGGCGAATCTGTGGTGATTATCGCCCCCTTAATGCGGTAACCGTACCGGACAAGTACCCGGTGCCTCACATTCATGATCTCGCAGCATGGAAAGACGGTATTTTCTAAATTGGATTTGCATAAGGCTTACAACCAAATTCCTGTTGCGGTTCAGGATATTCCTAAGACGGCGGTTAACACCCCATTCGGTCTATTTGAATGTCCGATGATGAGCTTTGGATTGCGTAATGCTGGGCAAACCTTCCAGCGATTCATTTTTCAAGCCCTTGGTGACCTGGACTTCGTGTTCGCCTAAATGGACGATGTCCTTGTGTCTTCCGCTAACCTTGAGGAACACAAGGAACATCTTCGCGCGGTTTTCCAGCGATTGAAAGATTACGGGTTGCGCCTTAACCTCAGTAAATGCCAATTGGGCAAGAGCGAACTCTAGTTTTTGGGTTACACCATAAATGGCGAAGGTTCTAAGCCCACTTTAGAGAAGGTTCAGGCTGTTTTGCAGTTTCCTTATCCTCGTACGATCGTGGAATTGCGCAGGTTTCTGGGGCTAGCCAACTTTTACCGGCGAAACTTACCGCATGCAGCTGAAACCCAGGCTCCTCTTAATCAGTTCTTGCATGAAACTCGGAAAAACGATAAACGCGAAATTGTTTGGACTCCTGAAGCGGAAGAGTCATTCGATAAAATCAAGAATGATTTAGCCAATGCTGCTCTTCTTACTCATCCTTCTATAGAGGTCGAGACTCGGCTCGTAACAGATGCCTCGGACTCGGGCATGGGGGCTTCCTTGGAACATTTCATATCTGGTTCGTGGAGTCCCTTAGCTTTTTTCTCCAGGAAATTTACTCCTTCTCAGCGCTCTTATAGTACATATGACCGCGAACTTACGGCTGTTTACGAAGCAGTTCGGTATTTCCGACACTTTCTGGAAGGTCACAATTTTAAAATACTGACCGACCACAAACTGCTATCTTTCGCGTTTTTGCAGCGTTCCGAGAAAGCTTCCCCTCGCCAACAACGTCAGTTGTCGTATATTTCGCCATATACAACCAAGATTGAGTATCAACCAGGTTCCGAAAATGTGGTTGCGGCCTCTCTGTTGCGGGTCAAGTCCATTGTGCTGCCAACCGAATGGAGCCTGACGGACTTAGCGGAGGCTCAGAAGGACGACGAAGAACTAAAGCGCGTTTTGTCAGATCCTAACCTTTCGCTCAAATTAACCAAGGTATTTTGGGGCCCAGATCAAACAACTGTTTATTGCGATCTTTCTCGTGCGACTCTTCGGTCATTTGTTCCGCTTTCTCTGCGTGAACGCGTCTTTAAACTTTTTCATAACAAGGCCCATCCTGGTGCAAAGGCTTCAGGCCGATTGATTCGTAAGCGTTACGTGTGGCCTTCGATGCATCGAGATATTAAAGCGTGGTGCACAACTTGTCTTGACTGTCAGCAATCAAAGATATCAAGATACAATCATCTTGCGCCTGCCGACTTTGTCGCCCCCGAGGACAGGTTTCGGCACGTGCACATGGACATAGTTGGTCCATTGCCAACGAGTGATGGTTATAGGTATTGCCTAACGTTAATTGACCGCTTTTCACGCTGGCCGGAGGCCGTGCCGCTGAAAGACATAGAGGCCTTGACCGTTGCTAGGGTATTTGTTGATAATTGGATATCTCGGTATGGTGCTCCAGAGACTTTGACCACCGATCAGGGTGCTCAATTTGAATCACAATTGTTTAAGGCTTTATTACAGCTCATTGGATGTCACAGAATCCATACAACAGCGTACCATCCTTCTTCAAATGGGATGATTGAACGGTGGCATCGGAGTCTTAAGGCGGCAATAATGTGCCATTCTAACGTTAATTGGACCCACACTTTATCTACGGTGATGCTTGGCTTACGTTCGAACGTTCTTGATACGGGTGCTTCTCCTGCTGAATATGTTTTTGGCACTACCTTGCGGATCCCGGGCGAGTTCATCTTACCGGAAGATTTTGCACCTGACCCGCATGCGTTCCTAGAGGGGAGCACATTTCGGGAGCACATGCGGGAGGTTAAACCGGTCCCGGTAGGCTATAAGTACAAGAAGAAAATCTTCTTTCATAAAGACCTAAATTCGTGCACTCATGTGTTTATGTGCGTTAAGGCTGTTAATAAATCTTTGGAACGCCCGTACACCGGTCCCCACAGGATTATTAACCGTACTTCGGATAGGGTATATGAAATCAGTGTCAACGGCGTGCCGCGTCAGGTTTCAGTTGAGCACCTAAAACCTGCTTATTTTTTACGTGAGGATGTTTGCAACATCCCATGAAACAATGAACCGTCAGTTTCTCGCCCTGTTCTTAAAATTTATGCGAAGAAAAAACAAGTCAGATTTGATGTTTAGTTTTTTTTTATTATTAGTAAAGATGTTTGACTCGAACTTTCAGCAAAATAAGCGATTTAGATTATTCGACTATAGTTATTGTAAGTTAGTTTTAAGTACCATTGTTCCGAAGTAATTGCGGATACACTCGTCTGATTTAGAATAGACTTTAATTGTACTTTAATCGTACTTGATTTGAAGACTGTATGCTAAGTTTTTTTTATATGTCAACAAAAAATAAGCCAAAGCTAGATTTTTAATGATTAGCGATGTTGTTAATTGCGCGAATTTTTAACGCAGCGCGACAGACGCGCAAGTTTAATGGTATTGTGTGCATTTCTCATGCTCACATTAAGAGCTTCAGACTTTAAATAGTGTTCTTTGCATTCGAATAAGTAAAAATATTCTTTTTATCGTTATCACTGGGGGGGGGGGGAGTACTGTAGGGATAGCCTACCCAACCTTACCACTCAGCGGAGTGGGGGGTGTGCGTTCATGAGTTCGGCAGCTATGAGAGTTGCGTCTCTCTACCTATTCATTCGCTTCTAAAATGTGAGTTAAGTGGCATGTTCCACACGTGTGCCGCTCGTTCGGCTTTATTATCATTTTTAAAGTTTATACTGAATAAACACCATTAATCACGTTCAAGTGCCTGGATTCATTGAATCCCTTCAAGTAAACATGCGGGTTGTAGGCCGCATAAGTATAATCAGTTTGGATTTAACCCTACAGCGTGGCGCATGCAACGCGCTCTGGTGAGAATATTTTTCACATAGAAAATATAATCACGAAGGGAAGCACGTTAGGCCGCGCCGTGGCAGACACGGGGAGTAGGATGGGGCTGGCCAGCCCTATGCATCGACTGTGTAGGTGAATGTGTAGTAGATTTTCTTAGCATCCAGGCCAGTGAAATAATCCGACAGTTGGCGCTCCGATCAGCACGGCTCACTTTTGCATTTCAATGCCTGGGAGAAAAGCATAAAATAATAAAAAACTTGGAACTGTTTCCAAACTTTAACCGGAAATATTTTTGTTTAGTATTAATAAGCGTAATAGTGATTAATAATTCTAAAATCCTCACGGAAACTAGCAGCTGAATGCTGGTAAAATTAAATACTTGGATCAGCATTCTGAGATTTAAAATTTTATGTTCTATTATAATTTATTTTGTGTTTTTATTAAAGAATTGTTAGAATTTGAAAAGCCTAATTTTTTTAAATTTAAACGCTTGATTAATAAATAATTGTCAAACTTTTATAAATTGTACAATTCAAAGATTAAAAAAAAATATAAATCCACACTATCATTTTCAATTCTCTCAATTGAAGAATGAATCAACAAATTTATAGATTTTCAAAATTATATCTTTTTAAGCAATTTTAAGTTAGAAACATTACAAATTGAAAGATTAAATTTTGTTTAAACTAAAAACTTTTTAAAATAGAAGTAATATTATATTAATTTTAGGTCCTTGAAAATTAATAATTGTTCAATTGTTATTCATACACCAAACATTGTTTTGAAATCTATTTTAAATGTTCTCTCGAAATTATTATTTAAATGAAAAATCATTAAACATTTTTCCAGCAATCTTAAGAAAATTGTTGTATCATCTTGAAACCTCTCAAAATCCTCAAACAGCTTCAAAATTTTAATTCAAAAGATTAAGAAATCTACATGTTGTTAAAGATTTTTTGGAACGTTTTGAAATTTCAAATTTTTTTTAAAATTCTTTTAAAAAATCGAAGTTTTTTTTAAGTGATCCTAATTTTTTCTAAAACTTTTATTAAATCCTGGAAAATTAAAAAAAAGAATCACTTAAAATGTTCCAAATTATTTTTTGACAATTGTGGATGCCTTTTGAAATCCTTTTTAATATTCTGTTAAAATTATTACTTTTTTTAATAAAAAGTTATTTAAAATTTTCCCAAGAATCTTAAGAAATACGTTTTTATTATCTTCAAACTTTTCAAAACCCTTGAAAAGCTTCAAAATTTTATTTTGAAACCTTCAAAAATTTATGTTTTGTTTTGATAATTTTTTGGGATCTTTTCATGGTTAAAATTATATTCTAATTTTTTCAAAATTTCTAAATATCTGTTTAACTTACTCGAATTTTTCCTAAATGAAT
Source organism: Andricus curvator (assembly GCA_932195095.1). Classification (NCBI taxonomy): domain Eukaryota; kingdom Metazoa; phylum Arthropoda; class Insecta; order Hymenoptera; family Cynipidae; genus Andricus; species Andricus curvator. The sequence continues at coordinate 11,623 of CAKNYM010050976.1, forward strand.
AATGTTCATGTGTTACTTATACAAAAAAAAATCAACAATTTCACTTACGCATAACAAATTGTTTAAAAAGAACAATTAAAATTGTAGCATTTAAAGATTAAATTTAGCTCTCTGAAATTTTATTTTATTTATCACTGATCATTTTATATAAGCAGTCAAACCTTGCTGAATATTAAAAAATTGTTCTTTTTCTTAATTAACAATTTCCAAATTGTTCCAAATTTCCGAGTTGCAACCAAAAGCTATACACTTATATCCCATGTTTTCCACCCTTATTATTTGAACACTTATTAAAAAATATAGAATCTTCACTGTACTACACATTCCTTGACTTCTTTTTATGAATTTCTCCGATAAAACTCATTTATTTAATTAATTATAAGTTTCGCCCATGCAACACAATACAAATCTCAGCCGTCCTGATTGGAGCGCCAACTGTCGGATTAGTTCACCGGCCGGACGCTAAGAAAATCAGAAAAGTGGGGGCGATGCATGGGGCTGATCACAGCTATCACTATTTTTATCAAAAATAACTTATTCTTCTTGCTGAATATGTTTGAAGGTAATTTTTCCAATATATAAAATACCACAGACGCGAAACATCATGTTTTCCTATCTTCAGATGTTTTGATTTTCATAAAAAGGTGCGGTCGGCTTTGCCCTCCGGTGTGGGGCAAAGCCGACGAAATACAGCTTGTCAAAAATAATTCAATTATTAAATCATTGTTTTATGCGTAAATGTTACTTATAGAAATATGATGTGCAATAATGTAGGACTCGAAATGGAAAAAAAGTGAATCAATTCCACATCTTATTAAATTAAAAAAAATCATTGACTGTTAACTGCGGTCGGCGCTGCCCCTCCTTACCCTATGTACACATAACTTTGAAAATTTAATTCACATACTCAGTTCACAAGATCAAAAACATGTAAAACATGATGTAATTTGAATACGGGTATTTCAAATATAAATAAACTTCTATTATACAAATTATAGCCAATATTCAATTACATAACTTGAAAATAAATAATCGATTTATGTAACTTAGTAGACAAAAATTAAAGTTCAATCTTTATGTAATTCACTATTGTGAAAAAAATTAATGAGCCAATAATGAGTTAATCAGTTTACACAATAAGAAGCATTTAACTATAATTTTTATTAAAACATTCAAATAGTTTTTACTTTACCTGATTTTTTTTTAAATTTGAACTTCCAGTTCTGAAAATTCAATTTATTAATAACCTTTTAAACTAATTCCAGAAAATGTAAGTTGTAATAGAATCCGTTGATAATTGATTAATCAGTTCACAACATAAAAAGCATTAAACAATTATTTTCATTGAAACATTCAAATAATTTTTACACTGTATATATATTTTTCGTTTGAAATTGCATTTCTATACATTTAATTTATTAATGACCTTCAAAACTAATTCCAGAAAAAATAATAATATATGTACATATTAATTAATCATTTCACCACATAAAAAGCAATAAACAGTTATTTTCATTAAAACATTTGAATAATTTGTACTTTATATTTTTCTGAAAGTTTGAATTAATAATAATCTTTTTAACTACTTCCATAGAAAAGTAAAGTATATGTAGATATAATATGGAAAGCATAATTCAGGTACGCATTTCACAACATCACAAAAATTTACAAAAATTATACAATACTCATTATTAACCTTTTAAACTAATTAAAAAAAAAACTAAAATATATATGTACATATAATATTGAAAATTGAATTCAGATAAAGTCATTTCACAACGTCACAAGCATTTGAAAATATTATATAATTGTAATGGAGATATTTTAAAGTAAAAAGAAACTTTTATTATGAAAATAATAACCCATATTCAATTACATAATCTTCAAGTAAATAATTAATTTATGTTACTTAATTGAAAAAATTTGTTTAATTCAATCTTTATTTAATATAAAGTTTAAAAAAAAAAAAATCGACCAATAATTAATTAAACTGTTGACAACATGAAAAGCATGAAACTATTATTTTCATTGAAACATTCAAATAATTTTCACTTTACATTTTTTTAAACATGAAATTTCATTTCTGAAAATTTGAATGATCAATAAATTTTATATTAATTTTCGAACAAATTTAAACATAGTATTCAGATATAATTTTGAAATTTGAATTCAGATCCTCATTCTCATTTCTGCCATTTTTAATTATCAATAACCTTACAAACTAATTCCAGAAAATGTAAGTTTTAATAGAATCAGTTAATAATTAATTAATCAGTTCACAATATAAAAAGCATTAATAAATTATTTTCATTGAAACATTCAAGTAATTTTTACATTATATACTTATATTTTTTTCGTTTGAAATTGCATTTCTATACATTTAATTCAATAATAACCTTTAAAACTGATTTAAAAAAAGATAAAATATATATGTACGTATCATTTTGATAATTTAATTCATATATAGTCATTTCAAAACGTAAAAAACAGTTTAAAAAAATAATTAATCAATCAGTTCAGGAAATAAGAAGCATGGAACTTTCATTAAAAAATTCAATTAATTTTTTCCTTATATTTGTTCAAGTTTTAGATTTAAGAGAGATTGTACTTTATAATATATGACTGCGGTGGCGCCACGAACTGAGACAATTTTGTCATTCATCATCTATTCTAATCGAGTACAATATAGTATAGTACATACAATAATATTGGCCGAAATATAACGCGTATTATCATGATAAAGAAGAACATCTGCGAATGGATTAGAAATGTAGAAAAATTACTGAAATAAATTTTATTTCACGCCGTGTATTGAGAAAGTCAGTAGTAAAAATAAATAAATCGAAATAATTATCTGTGATCGATAAAATGAGAAATCTACTTTTTTTACTTATGTTAGTTTTTACTTCAATAAATAGGTATAAATAGGTCACCCTATGACTTAGGAATGTAGGGTCTTAGCACCCCCACTACTCCACTCAGCCAAGTAGAATCAGCGAGCGAGTTTCCAATCTATATACGCGACCCGTGGTCGAGTAGGCAGCGCAGGCGACACGACAGTTTCTTTTCTAAGCATGATCTGGATCATGCTCTCTAAGTAAGTCACTTCCGTGTAGTCACTCGCCAAGTCGCCATCACCGTCGAGAGACACGCTTCTCGCGGTACGAGCAATGTACCGCATTTAATTAATAAAGTTACAGTTAATATGGATTCTGACTAAAGTCTCTCAACACTCATTATACGGCGGACGTAGGCCGCTTATTATAATTAGCTCAACCGAGCACCTAATTCCTACACGAAATGACGACTAAGAAAACTTCTTCCAAAAAACTTGTACGCTGTAGAATATAAGACATAAAAAATTTAATTTAGGTTAATTATTGGTGACTTTGTTAATATATCTAAAATGAATTTCACTAATTTTTGGTGAACTCTTTATTAAAATTAAAATCAACAGATGTATAAAGTAAATTTCTTATTTTATCGATCACGGATAATAGGGAGATTTTGCATAGCGTTCCGTAGCTTGTAGTAAACACTAAAGTCACGTGTTGACCTGGTAAACACTAAAGTCACGTGTTGACGTTACTGCACATGCTCTGCGAGTTTAGCGTTACCGTTTTCTGCTATCCGACGTTCGTTAGCGTATCATTTATTACAAAATGGCGACTATCATGATCTGGACCAATGGAGGTTACCTCTTTTTGTATGAAGGAAAACTATTCTGGTTAATATTTCTAGTGTAATGGAATATGTGACTTCGGAAGTTGAAATTATAGATGGCGCCATTAAACATTGCCGCCGTTTCAAATCTTGGCGCGAACGAATTTTTGAAGGCACGAACACAGGTTAATGAAAGTTTTGATCATTTTAATGATTTCAATGAAACCCAATTAATTTGGGAAATTTCGAACAGAATTTAATGATTCTTGAAGAATTATTTAAATTTTAGGAGTAATTATTATCTTCCTACTCTCGATAATGGTAAACGAGAATTATAATATGAGAAATGTGTATTAGTTATTAATCGGCAAACTAGAGGAGGCTTGAGTGTATTAGAAATAAGGAACGTGTGATCTAGATTCTAATTAGACACTAAAGAGCGAAGACTGAAAGCCGCTAGAGTTCAAAGGGCGTCGGCTCCGCGCTGTCATGGCGGGAACCCTTGAAGGCGCGAGTTTGGTGCTCGTAAACATGTCATGGTTTTAATGAAGTATGAGCTTTTGGGACGATTCGCGGGTCGCGTGTTGGAACTTGTTGGATTTTTTTATCCCGGATTTTAATTGGATGGAGTAAAACGGGTGGGGTAGCTCCCACCACGATTTTCGCTCTCGCCAAGGGTCTTTCTATTTTTCCCTGAGAGGAAAAAGTCAGTTCTCCGCCGATTTCTCTACCAGCTTCAAATAACAAACCTGCGACACTTTGCTAAAGATTGTGGACTTGGAAAACTTTTGAAAGAATCTGAGTTCGGACTGAGAATATTTTCTGTGCAAGATTTTGAGTTTTACCTTTTAATAATCAGTTCGTCTTAGCTGGTAGTAGGTTTAAATCGAGAACTGATACTCAATTGATTTAATTTATAATTTTATTAATGCTTATAAATAAAAACAGGAATTATAACTTTTCTTCGAAAACGTAGATTCAAATAATATTAAACAAAATTGCTAAAGTTGTAAACTATTGTGAACAATAATTAACAAATAATAATAATTCAAACCTAAATAAATATTCAGTTTTTCTCTAAAATCATGTGTTGTTATTGTGTTGAAACCAATTTCCGCGGCTCTTGATTTTAATCTAAATAAATCAACGGAAGGATCAAATCTAACAACCAATGGCAGCCAAGCTGAGAATTCTACAGCAGAAGAAATACAATTCCAGCGCTGATGGCCATTACACTAGTAACAGAAGTGTCGCGATCTTGTGTCGGTTTTCAGAAATCTGTCTTTTGTCTCATGTCGTGTTGCTGGATGTGTCAAGTGACGCTTTGTCGTACATGTCCAATTCTCGAACAATCGCGATTTGTTAATTGTATTTTCAGTTGTATAAGTATAACTAATTATAGTGAACCGTGAATTTAGTTGTGTTATAAGGAAAAACTGGGCGTTATATGTCTAAGCACCTGTGGTACAGGGATACTTGAATACTTCCAAACCAAGCACGTATTTTTTGGGTGTCTTTGAAGAATATTCTCAAAAATATTAAAATTGTAGACAATAAATAAACAAAGTGCATTTTCGAGAATTTTGGTATTGACCAAGTGATCAAGTGCATATTATGTAAAACCCTAAACAAAATAGTCTTAAAAAATAGTTTTAGAAACAGAATGCATCAACAATATGCTGCTTTTGCTTCAAGTGTTGTATTTATCGCCATTTATTAATATATCCACGTAAAGATTATAGAGAGAATTATAGAGAGACGAAATTTTAGCGAAGCGGAACATAGTTGCTGCACTCTGTTATCGGAAACTTTTCTTAGATTATTTTCTTTGGGATGCAGTCCATATAAATTCAGAGGGGGTTAGGAAGAGTCCATGAAGGTAGAAAAGTATCGAAATTCGATAGTCGAAAATCGATGGGTACTACAACATCTGGTTAAGTTTACCAGAACATCTGGTTAAATTGACCAGAATATCTGGTTATGTTGAACAGAGCGTTGTATTCTTGAGCTACCAGAAAACTGTCTAGTAAAGATTTCTGGTGAACTTTACCAGAAATTCTGGTTAAACTTACCGGAATTTCTGGCAACATTAACCAGAAAATTGCCAACTAGAAACTTCTGATACTTTTAACCAGAATTTATAGTAAGGGTATATTTAACATTCTATTCTAGTTGAATTAACTAGAATTCTGGTTGGTTCAACCTGAATTTTTTTTTGAGTGTAGAATCCGTCATCAGCTTCGTTCATTAACCGAGCATCATTAAGTTGTCGGTATTCACCGAGTTTGTATCCTTCCATGGCAACACACTTTCATTACCTTGTGGTTTCTACCTTGACGGCTGTAGTACAGTTACCACAGTTCGGTTTAAACTCATAGAAAACCGCTAACGCGCCTGCTTATAGTTGATGGCGTTAGCTTGGCGTACGCGGAGTAAGGTGGGTTGCGCATACTTAGGCATTACATGAAATCTATCATATTTGGCATGTAACAGCTGGCCGAAAATACGAAGCAATTTTCAAAAAAAATTTTAATTATCGATATGAAAATACCATATTCGGAATCTACAAGCTTTCACGACTCCCGGCGTATGTAATTTGTTTAGAAAAGTATTAAGAATCCCCCCTTCAATCATCCTATGAGAGTTTTAATTTATTTGCCCTTTTCAGGCGGTCGGTTCATCGAAGGAAAAATGCACATCTGCCAGAGGAAACTCAAGCCCCAAAGACAATCCCAAGGCAAGTCCTCCCCTCAAACAAAATTCTGGTGAATTCAACTAGAATAGAATATTAAATATGCCCTTACTATAAATTCTGGTTAAAAGTATCAGAAGTTTCTGGTTGGCAATTTTCTGGTCAGTGTTACCAGAAATTCGGGTAAGTTTAACCAGAATTTCTGGTAAGGTTAACCAGAAATCTTTACTATACAGTTTTCTGGTAGCTTAAGAATACAACGCTCTGGTCAACATAACCAGATATTCTGGTAAATTTAACCAGATATTCTGGTAAGCTAAACCAGATATTCTGGTACCCATCGATTTTCGACTATCGAATTTCGACACTTTTCTACCTTCATGGACTCTTCCTAACCCCCTCTGAAATTATATGGACTGCATCCCAAAGAAAATAATCTAAGAAAAGTTTCCGATAACATTTTACATAATATGCACTTCGATCACTTGGTCAATACCAAAATTCTCGAACATTCACTTTGTTTATTTATTGTCTACAATTTTAATATTTTTGAGAATATTTTTCAGAGACACCCAAAACATATGTGCTTGGTTTGGAAGTATTCAAGTATCCCTGTACCACAGGTGCTTAGAGAGATAACGCGCAGTTTTTTCTTATAACACAACTAAATTCACGGCTCACTATAATTAGTTATACGTATATAACTGAAAATACAATTAACAAATCGCGATTGTTCGAGAATTGGACATTTACGACAAAGTGTCACTTGACACATCCAGCAACACGACATGAGACAAAAGACAGACTTCTGAAAACCGACACAAGATCGCGACACTTCTGTTACTAGAAATATCAACCAGAATAGTTTTAACCAGAAAAAATAAACCAGAATTTATTAACTAGCATTTTATAGTCATATTAACCATAATTTCTGATTAAAATAACTAGAAATTTTTCAACTAGACGGGTAAAATTTGGTATAAAAATATGAGTTTTTAATGAAAATTCATTATAATTTTATTCGCGATTCAGTGCGAAATAACACAACTAGATAATAAAGATTACTTGGCAGTTGGGGAAAGTGACGGAAAAGTTATGTTATTTGTAACTTTTAAGATAATTTTATTACTAAAAAGTTACGTTATTTGTAACTTTCAAGGTAATTTTGTCACTGAAAAGTTACTTTATGCTTTTTGTATATTATCTCATATTAAGAAAGGTTTATGGGTCAGTTATGGGTAGAAAATTCATCTTTTTTCGTAGAGGATTCAGCTATTTCCTGGAAAATTGGTCTTTTTTGGTTGAATGCAACTGTCGTTGATTTCAAATTAAATTATTATTTTTTGGCTTAAATAATATTAACTTTCATATTTTTCGTTGAGAATTCATCTGTTTTGGTTGAAAATTCAACTATTTTATTTGGTTAAAAAGTAACTTTTTGTGAAAAATTCATATTTTCGATTTGCAAATACAACTGTTTTATAGAAAATTTGTCTTCTTGGCTTGAAAATGCAAAAATTTAGTAGAAAATTTTTTCTTTCTTGTATCAAACTTCGACACTTTCGTTTCGAAATTGATCTCTTTTGGTAAAAAAATCGATTTTATTTTGGTTGAAAATTTAATTATTTTGTTGAAAAATCGATTTTTTTTTGGGTTGAATTCAACTGCGTTTGATTTCAAACAAAATTTCGTTTTTTGATTATATTATTATTGTATGATTATATTTATCTTTGGAAATTCATCTGTTTTGGTTGAAGTTTCATGTATTGGTTAGTTTGTGAGAGATTGATTGAGAGATTGAAAGATTGACAAGGGGGTGAGGATATTTTTGGGGATAAAGACAGATTTGTGTGGAAGTTGAGGTTAGGTGGGTTTGAGGTTTGTGACAGGGTGGGAGGGCCAGGTTGGTCGTAGCAGGGCAAGGTAGAGAAGGAGAAAGGCAAGGCAGATAGACGCGACGATAGATAGAGACAGAGAACGATAGAAGGCGGGAGAGTTTGAATTGGATTCATGGCTAGCGGAGCGAATGCCAGCAAGGAAAGCAGGGATTTAGACCACGACGTTTTCAGTACACCGATAGGGGAGAAAAAAGAAAGCAGGGCCAGGGGGAAATATAGGAAAACAGTAGAAAAGGATAGATTGAGGGCGGAGAGCGTGGGATCCATTGAGGCACTTATCAAAAGGAAGAGAGGGGAGAAGGGAAGCAGTGAGGACAAGGAAGATATAGAGTCAAGCTTGAAAAATCAAAAAATGTATAGATCGCCGCCGGAAAAACATAGTTTTGTAGAGAAGGATGAGAAAAATAAGGGGACAGATAGAGACAGAGCTGAGGCTAAAGGTCCGTTGGAAAAGGAAAGATTGAAAGAAACGCGCGAAATGATGATAGAAGTAATGGGGATGTATGAAGAAAAGCAGGAGAAACGGGTAGAGGATATAAGGAAAGAAATTAGGCAGGAAATGGCCGAACTTAGGAAAGAAATGAGGAAATGGGAAGGAGTCAGGGAAAAGCTAGAGAAAAGGATGCAGACGTTGGAGCAAAGACTAAAAAAGAAGGAAGAGCCTAATCAAAAGGTAGATGAGTTGGAAGGCAGAATAAAAAAAATAGAAAGTTGAAGCCGTGAGTCTGGAGGTGGGGAGAGTGGGAATAAGGAGAAGGAAAGGTTGAGAAAGATAGAACAAAGACTAGAAAAGAAAGAAAGAGAAGAAAGAAAAAGAAACATAGTGATAAAGGGTCCAAGATTAGAGCGGAAGGAGCTAATGAAAGGCGTAGAAGAAGCACTAAAAAGGATTGATACTAAGGTAGAGATAGAGGAAGTGCGAAGTGTAGGAAGGGAAGAGCAAAGAGGGGAAAGAATGGTACTAGTGAAACTGAAGAAATGGGAACATTAGAAGGAAGTGATGACAAAGAAGAGGGTGTTATATGGAAGCTCGGAGAGAATAGAGGATGATTTGACATGGGTAGAAAGGAACATGCAGTATAAGTTAAGGAAAATAGCGGAAGAGGAATGAAAAAAGGGAAGAAGAACATGGCTTAAGTATGGCAGAATACAGATAGAAGTTGTATGGTGGAATTGGGACGAGGACAAGGAACGGATAGTAAATAATGAGGTGTCGGGAAACTAGGAGAGAAAGGAACGGGAGAAAAAGAAATAAGAAATAGTAGGATACAAAAAGAGACGAGAAACAAAAGTAGGGAAGAGTGGAAGATATGCTACTGGAATATAGCAGGCTTAGAAAGACAGAATAGCGAATTTATGAAAAATTTAACACAATGGGATGTAGTAGTAATGGTGGAGACGTGGCTAGATGAAAAGAGAAGGGGAAGATTACCAAGAGGTTACAAATGGCAGGTTCAAAATGCAAAGAGGAAGAATAAAAAAGGCAGAGCAATGGGAGGAATTGTGATGGGTGTAAGGAACGAATGTTTAACAGGGAAGGATAAAAAAGAGTTGCTAGGACATAAAGAAGGATTAATAGTAGAAGAGATAAATATGGGACGAGAGAGGTGGAAGATAGTGGGGATTTATGTGAACGGTGATATGCAGGAAAAATCAGAGGAGATGAGGGAACTGATGGAAGAAAATAAGCAAGAGAGTAGGCTTATAATAGGGGGAGACTTCAATGCGAGAACAGGAGATAGAGGTGGAAGGGAATGGGATGGAGAGCCAGGAAGAAAATCCAAGGACAAGATACTGAATGGGGAGGGAAAGAAGTTGTTAAAGAGCCTAGCAGAGATGGGATGGTTTATCCTAGACGGAAGTATAGAGGGGGTTGAGGAAGGGGAATATACACGTTCAGGAGGAAAGAGGGGAACGGTAATTGATTATGTGGTAGTGGACGACGAGGTAAGAGAGAGGTTAAGAAACTAGAGGTAGGGAATTATGTAGATTCGGATAACTTTCCCTTAATAGTGACAGTAGAGGCAGAAATGAGTAATATCAATAAGGCTAAAAAGGAAGCAAAATTAAAAAAAGCAGGAAGAGGGGATTGGTCAATGGAAGGTAAAGAACAGTTTGAAGAAAAAGTCAGGAATATCAAAATGGGGGAAGGAAATGTAATCGAGGAAATGGAAATAATTATAGGAGAAATAAAAGGAGTATTAGAGTGCACAAGCAAAAAAGAAGTTAGTGAAGGAGGGGATAGAAGTGGATGGGATGAGAATTGTAAACAGAAGAAGAAGGAAGTGAAAAGGGAATTAAGAAAATGGAGAAAAGGGACAAGTAGTGGAGAAGAATATAGGAGAAAAAAGGAGTATATTGAGTTGTATGATCAAAAAAAAGAGGAGGAAAATAAAAGGTTTGAAGAAGAAGCGGAGAAGGCTGGGACGGAAGAAGAGGTTTGGAAGGTGGTAAATAGAGAGAGACGAAGAAGGGAAAGAGTAAACCAGGATATTGAGATGGTAGAATGGAAAAAATATTTTATAGAATTACTAGGAGGGGTAGAGAGGAAAGTTAGGAAAGGAGGAAAAGATGACAGGGAAACATATGAGAAGGAGGACATTACAAGGGAAGAAATAGATAACGTATTAGGGATGATGAAAGATGGAAAGGCGCCTGGTATAGATGAGATTCCAAATGAAGTATGGAAATATGGGGGGACAGAATTAATGGAATGGGCATGGAATATGTGCAATAGAGTATGGAGAGGAGAGGGGTGGCCAGAGTTATGTAAAGAAGGAGTAGTGATACCAATAGTGAAGAAAGGCAAAGGGGAGGAGGTTAAATATTATAGGGGAGTGACACTAATGCCAACACTGTATAAAGTATATGTGACTGTTCTATCGAAAAGGTTAAAAAAAGAAGTTGTGGAGAAAAAGATAGAGCCACCGAATCAGACAGGGTTTAGAAAAGGGATGGGGGTGATGGACAATATATATGTTCTGAACTATTTAGTAAATAATAGGATTAAAAGGGAGAAAGGGGCAATGGTAGCAATATTCGTGGACTTGAAGGCGGCGTTTGACTCATTAGACCGAGGCGAGATAGAAAAAGTTATGGTAAAAAAGGGGATACGAGAGGGATTAATAAAAAGAGTATCGGAAATGTTTAGAGAGACAAAAATCAAGGTGAAGGTGGGAGAGCAAGTAGGAGATAGTTTCTGGTTGGTGAGAGGAGTAAGGTAAGGATGTCCTCTGAGCCCACTTTTATTTAATATATTAATATCAGACTTGGAAGAAGAAATGAAGAGAAAAGGGTGAGGAGGAGTTAGGATAGGGAACGAAAAGATATATACACTGGCATACGCAGACGATATAGTATTGATGGCAGAGGATGAAGAAGGGATGGCGGGCTTAATTACAGGATTAGAGAAATACTTAGATGGAAAAAAGTTGAATTTAAATGTAGAAAAGACAAAGATATTGAGGTTTAGGAAAGGAGGGGGAAGAAAGAAAGAATGGACGGGGAGATGGAAAGGAATAAAATTAGAAGAAGTGAACGAGTTTAAGTATTTGGGATATAACTTGCAAGCAAATTGAGATCATAAAGCTCATATAAGAGAAAGGATAAAAAAAGCAGCAGGGGTAATGAAACAGATATGGGGAATAGGAAAAAGAAGGTTTAACAAAAATTGGAGAAGGAGAATCTGGTTATTTGATACGCTGGTATGGCCGGTATCAGGTTATGGAGCAGAGATATGGGGATGGAAAGAAAGGAAAGAGATTGAAAGTTTACAAGAAAGGTATATAAGGTGGACGCTAGGGGTAGACTGGAGGACACCAGGATATATGGTGAGAGAAGAAGCGCAAAGGGATAAATTAAGTAATAGAGCGGGAAAGAGGGCCTGGAATTTTGAGACGAAGCTGAGGGAGGGAAAGGGAGGGGAGTTAGCGAGAAAGTGTTTGATGGAGGTAGAGGAAAGGAGAGGGAGGGCGATGGAATTAACGAGATGGGAAGAAGAAAGAAGGGAGTTCTTTAAGGCTAGAGGTATAGAAGACGAGACTGGAGTCAACTATGAAGAAGTGGAAGAAATGATAGGGAAAGACAATTAATAAAAAGATGGGGGATGATTGAGGAATCAAAATATAATAAATGGTATAAGATGATAAAAAAGGAAGGAGTACCAAAGTATTTAGAAAAGGGATGGGGAGAGAAAAGATGGACCAGAATAGCAAGATTTAGATTGGCAAACGAGGTAAGAACAGGTATGTATTGGGAAAAGAAAGAGAACAGGAAGTGCAGAATCTGTGAATGGGAAGAGGAAACATGGGAGCATGTATGGGAAGGATGTAGGAGAGGAATGGAAGATAAAGGAAGCTGGCAAGAGAATGTGGTGAAGATTCTAGGGGCGGATGGTTTGGGGGAAGAGTGGATGAAGGATTTACAGGGTGCTAGGGGAGCAAATGAGAAAAAATGAAAGAATGGATGCAAAAAAATGGAAAAATGGAGTTACAAGAGAAGTGAAAGAAAAAGGAAACGGAAGTCGCTTAAATTAGAAGAGTAAAAATTTGTAAGTAATGGTTATGTAATAGCATAAGTAAATTAAGTTGCGTTTGCGTTATCGCTCTCTCTCCCGCTTGCACTCTCGCTTTCGATTGCTCGCTCACTCGTTCGCTAACACTTCCCAAATTGCGCTATCGTCAAAAAATAGAAATAAGGATATAGATATAAGATTTTCTGTAAATAGGTGTAACTAACTGTAAATAGTAAGGATAAGATTTTATAAAACATGTAGAAGGAAGTGTTGTAAGAAATGGAAGTCATGTAAACCCTTAGGGGACACATTATGAGTAAAGAAGTAATATTTTGTTGAAAATTCATGTTTTCTGTTTCAAAATTTATTTCTTTTGGTAAAAAATCCCATTTTCTTAAATTCAACTATTTTAGTAGAAAGTGTTAAGCTTGGTTGGAAAATTCATCTCTTTTGATAAAAAAAGTTTCTGAAGAGGTTTCAGCTATTTTTTTGAAAGTTTGTCTTTTTAGGTTGAAAATGTAACTATGTACTTGGTTGAAAGTTGATCTAACACATGGCTTAGTAGGTCCCGGGACTGACACACAGATGGCGTCGCCAATGCCATACCACTTTGTTTTTCGGTAGTACCAACCTTCAGAAGATACATGTAAAAATTTCATGAGATTCGGTTCAGTCGTTGTCGAGATATTGAAGGTTAAATGACGCTACATTTGTTTTTGTTTAAAAAATGGATGCGTGTTGATCACTGTTTTTTGATATGCAAAAATACCGATCAAGCTCAGCAATGGCTTGAAAAGTGTTACCGGGAAAATAACCCATCGAAAACAACTATTTGCCGATGGTATGCAGATTTCAAACGCGGTTGAACAACCACCGAACACACGTTTGAACACGGTGACATTTGTTATCTCTAGGATGTCAGCTGTCTCTTGCAACTTCACTTCACGATCAGACAAAATAATTTTCCAAATTTTCTGGATGTTCACGGGCGTCTTCACCTCAATTGGACGACTTGGGCGCTTCGCGTCTTCGGTGGTTGTTCGACCGCGTTTAAGATCTGCATACCATCGGCAAATGACTGTTTTCGATGGGCAATTTTCCCGTTAACACTTTTCAAGCCATTGCTGAACTTGAACGGTATTTTTCCCCATTAAAAAACAGTGTTTGATTAACACACGAAACTCATTTTTATCCATTGTTTAAATAAAAACAAATATTGCGTCACTTAACCTTCAATATCTCGACAACGACTGAACCAAATTTCATGACATTTTTACACGTATCTTTTGAAGGTTGGTAATACCGAAGAACTAAGTGGCATGGCATTGGCGGCACCATCTGTGTGTCAGTCCCGGGACTTACTGACCGATGTGTTACTTCGTGAAAATTTTAGTTTTTTGTTAAAGATAATTATATTTATATCTATTATCATATGGATGTACTCATAATCCTAACATCTTAAACAATGAGAATTTTAAAGTCAAATCCAAATATATGGAATATTAGTACGTACATGTGCTGAAACTCAAGTAATAATTCTAAGGATATATTCCACACAACAATCACCTGATAATGTACAACATAACGAGTAAGTCAAAGAACATGTATATAGTCAGACAATGTAGTAATCAGAAGTGTCTATATGGAATACGGATAAGTAGCATATAGAATCTATCTTCATGAAAGGTCTAGAGTGGAGAGGCGCGATCGCTGACAGTCGCGGCGTACGGAGACTATTAGTTGCTCGCTTGATTTGAGTCATTCGAAACTCAATACCGAAAATATCAAGTAACATCCCGCTGATTTGTGGAAGAACGTGCCGTACCACATTTTTATCACGGCGCGTGACATTAGACATAAACTCACCATCCCTATCCTTAACATGGAGAACCCATCATATTGTATAAACCCCAGAGTCATCCCTGTTAATCGCCCTTTGTTTCAAGCAGTCATCCTGACAACTACGATCTACGAGTTGCTCCGAACCAGTCGCGTACTTTAAACCTTCGTGAACTAAGTAACGAATAATCGAGTTGTAAACAAGTCCCTTCGGTTTCGCTCGTCGTTCGAGTATCTTTCCGAATAAAGTACGCCGGTTATACGTTCAAGAAATAAATCATCTTTGAATTGTCTTGCGATCATTCGTTCAAGTCAATTCACATAAAAGATGAGGATAGAGTTCCGTCGCTGTTCTGCAACATATCGGAGATACAATCGACAATTCAAACTGAGTCACTTTCCGGATAAAGTCCGTTGCTTATATTTGTATTTGTTTTTATTAAGGAAAAGTCCCTAGGGCTAAATAGCTTTGTACTGAAAGAGTGTAGAGCAAATTACCCATAAAGAATTGTCTTCTCTTGGCAACATTAAGCAGGACAGCCTTAAGTCTATATGGAGTTATGTGTTCGTATTTAGGCGAATTGTAGATAAAACCGACACAGGCATTTAACGTACGCTGGAGCTTTAAATTTAAATCGTCGGTCAAATCATCATATGCTAAATAACCGGAGTCAAAGTGGGGCAAGATTAGACTCTTAACAAAAAGTATCCGAGTAGAGGTAGATAAAGAATCCTTATTCCTATATAAGTATTGTAGAATTCTGTATGTTTTCCTCAAGATGCTCTGTACCTGTTCCTTCCAGGACAAGGTACGGTGCTGGAAACATCCCAGATCCTTAACCATTTCCGAAAAAGGAATAGTGATATTCTTGATACAGAGGAGTGGAAATGAAGCCAGAGTTTCAAGCGACAGGGATGAAGTAGGTCCAACAACAATTGCCTGAGGTTTGCCCGAGTTGAGAGTAAGTCCATTCTTCCAGGCCCAGAGGATAACGCGATCGATATCCTCCTGGACTAGAAGAAGGAATCTACTTAGTGAAGAAATTGGTCCCGATAAGTAAATTTTGAAATCGCTAGCATATTTGTGGTAGCTGCAATGTTGAAGTTCACTTCCAAGGTCAGAGGTGAACAAACTGAAGATAAGGGGTGCCAGAATGCAGCCCTGAGGAACCCCACACTTGAACTCCCACCACTCAGAAAGCCCAACACTACTATTAATAATTCTGTGAGACCGATTATTAAAATAGGACCATTTGATGACGTTTGAAACGTTAAAAGATATCAACTTTTGTAGGAGTACCTTATGGTTAACCATATCAAAAGCCTCTTCGAAAAATCAAACAGAACAACAATCGTGATCTCCCCATTATACATTGGTAATTTGAGATTCGTCGTTACTTTAAGGAAAGCTTTAAGAGTGCTCTGTTTTGCCCGAAAACCTGATTGCATCGGGTCAATTCAAACGCACAATAATTTACACGTACAAAATGAAAGCTCAAACTTCCCAATTAAACAATTAAAACTTAAATTCCAATAGACTTCTAAATTTCAAAATGTAAACTTTTATAAATTGAATAAATATGGTTCTATTGAGAAAATACCAAGTGAACAACGACAAGAATTGTTTGAAGATGGTTATGCTAACGATTCCTTTTGGGAGGCATAATTTTATTTCTTTTTATTTTCTTTTTAATTCACCTTATAAAGAGAAACTTTTGAGGGAAAAATAAATTTTGAAACAAAACTAAAAATAATATCTCAAATATTTAGCACAGATAATTAGGTTACAAATTTACGTTTTTTGCAGAACGAAGGAAGTGAACGAAATTCCAATTGTGAGGAAAATTTTACGAGAAACCAAAGAAAGATTTTGGAGAATTCTCTTCCAGAAAGATTGAAGACATTCTTTGAAGAATGTAGGGAGGAAGTTTTCGAATAGATGAACATGCAGTGGACTCCTAGTTTTCAAGTAGCAAAGAGTCATATGACAGCTTGATTCTTTGGTAAGCAATTTTTAACATTTTATTTGGTAAAACAATTTAGTACGGAATTTAAACAAATTTTTACTCAAAACTAAATTTCAAGGTTATCGGCCGATTTCTATAAATTATAAGACTAAACTGTAATAATCAATATTTACAAATGGTTTATTGACCGATTGACTTTGTAAGTATCTATTCAAAATATTAAACAATTCATTTGATAATTTACTTATTCTTATCGCCTACAATTATAATTGAGAATCAACTGACAATTTGCAATAAAAACTAGCTGAAATTATTTTTTCATATTTGCTGTTATTCTCTGATTAATTTTTTGCACAGATTGTCTTGTTAATATTGTTTCCCTAATTTTCCTCTTAAAAATGTATCGAACAGAGACATTAAGCCATAGACCTTGATATCGTTCTCTGGAGTTCGGATCTTATTGCCGTTCTCAGAGTGTCGGTTTCTTGGTCAACTCTCTATCATTTGGCATCACTGGCACATTCATTAGCGCTGTTTTAGTTAACTCACTTACTGATTCACCCAGTCAAAGTCGAAAAATCACTGATTCGCCAGTCATCATTCAAAATATTGATTCAACCAGTGATAGTTTCACTCGTTTCTCACGTAGTATCATACGCAGATCATCAGGTCAGAATTTTCAACAGGCTACCCATGAAATGCAATTAATAAATTACATAACTTGTATCATTCTTGCAAAATCATCATCAGTTCCTCACAATCGTCAAAAGCGAATGAATTCTCCACCTAGGAGTTCACCATTGCATGCTTTGCCACCCTTGCTTGCATATCATAATCTACGTGAAGTGAATATGAATAATCCCACCCTAGTCGAGATTACAATTTTTGGTACTCCTATTGGCCCTGGCTATGCAATACATCCTTACCTCGTCGTAAAGCGCCCTGTTTATACATTAGGGGTTTGGTGTTTCAGTTTATCGGAAATATTCAGGAGATCTCGAGCCTCACTGTGTAGAACATTATTACACAGACGCATTTCCCAAAGTTGTCGTGATTCAACTTAAGGATCCTCTCATGTTGGATAAACCTGTACCTGATGCCCTCTCTCCTGATGGTGTTGAACATTATCAAAAGCCAGCTACTGATTGCCTCATGCTGAAGCGTTAGAGCGGATTCGTACGCAGCTACCATATTTGCACCCACTACTTGCACAAAATCTACGTGAATTAAATTTTTATAATCCTACCAGAATACAGATAACAGAGAATGGTGAGCCTATTGGCCCGGGGTTTGCGATACATCCTTATCTCGCCATAACGTACCCTCAGTTCATGCATCGTACTCTCCTAAACTGAACCAGTGGAATTATCACTGGTTGATTCAGTATTTTGCGTTATCACTGATGGACCAGTGATTTTACGATTTTGACTCAGCAAACCAGGAGGTGACTTGATTAAAGCAGTTACTGAAATATACCAGTGATGCCAAGTGATAGATTCAACCAGTGATATAGCGCTCCACGTGGCCAAGAAATGAATCTCCACGCGTGTCGTACGCGCGTTTCGCCGGTCGCGTCTTTTCATTTGACACGAGTGTAAACGAGCTTTATTGTGTACTAGTATTTATGTTAGAAATATTTTGGATGTGATTGCAATAATTAGGGGATATAATGTTTTTCGCTTGAAAGTGGGGAGGCCCCTGGCCACTTGGGTTTGACATTGAGCGACGCGACGCGTTGACGGAATGAAGGGCCTTCCCACATTTATACGAAATATATCTAATTATATTGCAGCCAGGCCCTCATTTATTATTGTGAATTTATTGTTTTTGAAAGATAATGCAAAGGTTTGTAAAAAAATGATGAATGCTAATAAGTTTCATACCTAATCAGCTGACCGTCGACAACTCATACGACTGACTACTACCAGTGACATTCCACTGAAAATCAGTGAGATTTCACTGGTTCATTGTAAGAGAGTAAGTATGCACGGAGAATATTTGTGTATTAAATTTTAAATAACTCAGTTTGGTAAATGCATGCAATGGCGCGTTTTCAAGGGGAGGGGGGGTCGGGCAAAAACATCTTTTTATTTTCTGATCCTGATGATGAGGTATCGGTGTACTGTAGTTTGTCTACAGTCTGTAGTCTGTAGGTACGATAACTTTCGAAAGACTGATCAAATTGGATTGAGCTTTGGCTCACGCTTTAAAGGCATAAAAAGATCAAATAAGTTCATTAACCAGCCATCTTTGACCAATGGTTCTGGCAGATCATTTTTTGATTCGTCACGTATTTTTCGTTTTATTCGGGAAAGATGCCCATAAAAATAAAAAAAATTCAATTTTTCGGCTAAACTAGGCAAGACACACAAAAATGATTCATGATCATTTTGACAAGCATGAGCGAATCCGGATTTTTGGAAGTATAAAATACTTTCTTCAGCGGTCCTTACTAGGGTGGTCCATTTTTTTTAATTTCCATGCATATCGCCTGGAAATTTGTTCCGATCCACAAATAAATAAATCCATTTTTTTTTGTTTCGAAAAAAAATGATATTTAGAGCGTGCGCAAGCCCTATGAAGTCTAACATGTATTTCCCATAGGGAAAAAGACGTTTTTGTACATTTTATTCAGAATCGTCAATATCAGCTGAATCGATTTGAAACTGAACACTTCTCTTCATAAATAGCCATAGAATACGAATAAAATATTACTTTTCAAATATCACCCCCATAAGTCTGTTTTATCGGGTCCCAAAAAAACACCATAAATGAAAAAATGGGTTTTGCGAGTTATTGATGCTAATTATGACTTTTTTGCGTTTTTTTTTAATGAAAATTTTTTCTAATACATAAAATACTACTTTATACTGATAATTCACTTTTTGTCCGATTTTCAACTAGAGTGAGTTAATACTTAATTCAATTTAGCAAAAATAATTATTTAAACAAATTAATATTGTTTATAACTATCTTCTTCTTTATTAATGCTATATAGTTGCGGTTTCTTCTGAAATTTTTACCTTTTCACCCACTTTTTCCTCAGTAAAGTAATAAATGATGTGAGTTAACAAACATAGTTATTACAAAAATTTATAATTGTTTATAACTATCTTCTCTTAGAGAAGTGCTAAAAAGTTGCGGTTTTTTTCGGAACTGTTAAACTTTTTGTCTACTTTTCACTTAGTGAGGTCATAATTAATACAAGTTAACAAACATGCTTCTTTAAAGAAATTCATTATTGTTTATAACTACATATCTTCCCTTAGATAAATCCTAGAAACTTGCTTTTTTCTGAAATCTTTAGTTTTGCTTTGACTTTTTACTTATGTATTGTACTTTTTTAAGTGAATTATTTTTGCTCTTTTTCCAATGTTTAAACACATTAATTTAACAAAAGAGCTATCTTACACAAGAGACAAAAACAAAGCATGCAATAATTAGGATTAGGTGGGAGGACTAGGTCTGTAAATGACTTGTAAATGTTTTGTTCTAAATAACAACAAGAATTATATTGCAAAGCGTAAAAGAAAAATTTGGAATTGAACACATTCTGATATTAGCCCCCCCCCACTCCCTTCAGCAAAATTTATGCACGGAAAAGAAAGAGATTGTTTAAAATATGTTTCTCTCTAACTTTTATTTATTATTTGTTTATAACTAAAAAGGCAAAGCAAAGTTAAACATTGCAGAAAAAACGGCAACTTTCTACCACTTATCTAAGAGAAGATAGTTATAAACAATAATAGATTGTTTAAACAACTACTTTTATTAACTTGCATTAATTATTACCTCACTAAGTGTAAAGTGGACCAAAAGTTGAAAATATCAGAAAAAATCCGCAACTATCTGGAATTAATATAGATGAAGATAGCTACAAAGAATAATAATTTGTTGAAGCAATTATTTTTACTATATTAAATTATATATTAACTCACCCTAAGTGAAAAGTGAACAAAAAGTTAAAAATTTCAGAACAAAACGCAATTTCTAGCATTATTCAAAGATAATATCATTGAAAATGATAATAAATTGTTGAAACAATTATGTTTGTTAACATTAGTGAACTTTCTCTAATTGAAAATTGGACAAAAAGTGGAAATTTAAAAAAAAAAAACGCGACTTTCTATCTCTATTCTAAGAGAAAATTGCTAAAAACAATAATAAATCCTTTTTTCTTATGGGAAATACGTGTCAAACTTCATGGGGCTTGCGCCACCTCTAAGTATCTTTTTTTTTCGAAACAAAAAAAATTGATTTATTTTTTTGTGAATTCAAAAAAATTTCTAGGCGATATGCATGAAGATTCGAAAAAAAATTTACAATGCATTTTTGGACCACCCTAGTCCTTACACACTAAATTTATATCAATGAAAAATTTGGCAGATTAAATTAATCAAGCATGCTTCGACTGAAGAATTAGTAAGTCTTACTGACAAAACAGTCGTTTCAGCATATGAATCAGTCACCATAACTGACTGAATCAACCAGTCACTGGAAATTACTGATTTTCAGTCAATAGAAGCGATTAAAAATAGAATAGTTAAATTTTCAGATAAAAAAATTTTTTTTAACATAACAAAACGCTTTACAATAAATATCGTGTTGTACTTCAAAACGAAATTTGTACAAGAAATTTACAGACCTACTCCTCCCACATACTCCTAATTATTCCATTCTTTGTTTTTATCTCTACTGTAAGATAGCTTTTTTGTTTAAATTAATATTTTTGAAGCATAGGCAAAAGAGTAAAAATCATTCACTTTAAAAAAAATAGAATACTATTTAAAAAATTATGTTTGTTGTTGTTCATTTATTATTTGCTCACAACTAAAATATCTAAGCAAAACTGAAGATTTCTGAAGAAACCGCAACTGCCCAGCGCTACTCTGAGAGATGATAGTTAAAAGCAATAATCTATAGATTAAATAATGGTAAAATATTTCAGAAAAAACCGCAAATATCTAGAATTACTATAGGAGAAGATAGTTCTGAAAAATAATAAGTTGTTTAAACAATTATGTTTGCTAAATTTTATTAATTATTACCTCACACTAATTGGAAAGTGGATAAAAAATGGAAAATTGATAAATTATAGGAAAAAGAAATTTTCTAGCATTATTCTAAGAGAATATTGTGATACATAATAAGAAATTGTTTGAGCGATTATTTATGTTAAATATAATTCATTATTGATTTGCTCTAACTGTGAAGTTAATAATAAGTTATATGAGCATACAATTATTAGTAGAAAGTACTATATTATGTATTTGAAACAATTTGTATTTAAAAATTCTAAAAAATCATAATTAGCGCCAAAGACTCGCAAAACCCAATTTTTCACTTATGGATTTTTTTGGGGACCCTATAAAATAGACTTATGGAGGCGATATTAAAAAAATAAGCTTTGATTCTTATTCTATGGCTGATTGTGAAGATAAATTTTTCTATAATTTTGAGTAAATTTTCTAGTTCAGAAACTCTTTTATTTTTGGTCCCTGTTTCGAAATTTTGACATATAAAAGATATTGCACATATTTAACAGGTCCAAAAAAGTCCTTACTATATGCTCGTGATTTTGCAGAAAAATGAACAGTTTTAAAATTTATGTGACAGAAAACTGGATAAAGACCATTTTGCTTCTTCCCCTCTGTTACGTACCCGACCAAATCCAAACTATGTTACTTTTCGCGCTTTATTTTATTATTATAGTTATTACTTATTTCTTTTATAAGAATGTTAAGTATTTTCCAAAAATATTGTTAAGATATTTTGTTTTGGAGGCTATAAAATGGTGAAATGCATACATTTTTGTTTAAGTTTCCCGAAGGTGGGCGCCATCAAGCTCCTCCGATCCAAATACGCATTAAAAATTTAAATCTGACGCACATAACTGCCTAAATTACGATTTACAGAATCTTCACGGTCTTGTTGATATTAAATAAATTTCTTTTTTAATGTTGCTGTCCTCTGAGTTATATGTATGTGATTATCCCGATTTGTTCTAAAGGAAAATGTCTGTTCTTTAAAAAAAAAGTAATTTTTTTTTTTTGGCTGGGCTCAGTCTGACAATCATTGCCAGAGCCAAAAAAGTTGGTGCTTCAAACGTGATTCCATTAGAGTGTAACATATATTTTTTTAAATGTTGTAAATTTAGTTGAACACCTTGGCTTTATTTTTGTAGAAAAGTTTAAATTGAATTATTGTTGCACGTATGTGGTATCTTCATCCACAAATCCTTTAGAGCCACAATCTTGGGCGAGCCAGGAGACGAGCGAACTAATCTCAAGGAAAGCTTTAGATTTAATTACTATACACTTTGCTACAAACGTGCATAAGAAAAATATGAGAAGGCAAGTGTTATCTTCATTCATACACTCTTACGAGACATAATGCGAGCGAACCAACATCACAGAAAGAAATATACGTATGAATTCGGATAGCTTTAAAATCTATAACAAAGGAATCTTGGGCGAGCCAGGAGACGGGCGAACCAATCTCAAAGAAAGCTTTTGATCCAATTGCTATAAACCTAACTACTATTATTCTCAATAAAATGATTAAAATAATGAAATGAATGCATCCATGCTTATAAGAAACACAAATCACTATTTCACAAAAAGCTATCACATATTCCTTGGTTGAGAAGAGAAGTGAGTTCAAATATTATTTAAGTTGACATGTTGCGATAGTGGTTTATATCCACCTGTCAATGGCGGTTTGTGTGTACCGTATACACATGTATATACGTATCCGTATACGTATATACATGGGTATACGTATATGGTTTATAAAGCGGTAATCTGGGCGCCAGCCAGGCCCCTATAGCGAAAGTAATAACCGTGAACCCGGCAAAATTTCTCAAATAGCAAAAAAAACAACAAAAACAAAAATCCAAAATTTTATGTGAAACCTGAAAGCCTAAAAAGAAAAGCTAATGGAGTAAGGAATCTCAGGGGTGGTTCTTTATATCTCAACGGCCAATTTTATCGACTTTTTGGTTAATTCGAATTTTTATTCAGAAAAAAATAAAAGGAGGGAACGAGATCTGACAATTTCACCATTATTTCCCGACAATTATACCGCGCTTGCTCTTTTGAGCCCTGAACGGAAATGACGTAGGCGATGTGAGGCGAGGCCACGTGGCTAACCGAACCGGAAATAGAAAATTAAACGGAAAGACACTCTTAGCAAGGCCAGGCAAGGCAATGGGTCGGATTGGAGCTAAATCTGAAGGATTTAGAAGACAAACTCCGCCATTGAGTCGCCCGCCGAAATAACGAAAGAGTTACCTTAGACATCTCCAATCTCGAGCGAGGTAGGCAACAATAGAAATTCCAAGATTCAAGTTTTCCCAAAATAAGATAAATCCAATGTTGAAGTGTAAGGAGTCAAATCCAATGCCAATTTTTTTTTTCACAATAAATCCAATGTAACATGTATCCTATCCTTTCAAACTCCGAAATTACATTCGGCGGAGGACTAACGCGTCTTTTACATCGCAGACCAAGAACGTAAGTGAACGTCTCCATGCGACGCACCAAGACCGTGAACTCGAAGGGTGCTCGCATGAAGGCGTATTCACAACCTCGAGTCAGCGCAACTATCGGTAAAGCTATGAACTAAAGTTTCATCGTTGACTAAAGGTGTGACAATATTCTCTAACAATATTCGCGAAACATTAACATAAATCCTATCGGCACACCTAAAATCACGATTTCTACGCTAAATCCTAAACTTGAGTAGAAACTCGACGTTTACCCAGTATCAAACTACTGCGCCTAGTAGAGGGACTGTGAACTAAACTGTTACTGACTAAAATTATGAACTATTTGCCGCAATTGAATAGAAATAATGTACAATTTCTCATGAACGACTCTTAATCTAAACATAAGTCTCAAGATTCATGAAACTTTAACAAGAGAAGGTTTCATGAATCTTGGAAAGTTTCCAACTACAGTTTGGCGGGAAAATTCAAAATAAGGAATGAGAACGGAACATCGCATGAGGCCGGTTAACTGATTTTACGCGGACCTATCCTTGGGGATTTATAATAATTTTGTCCTGACGCGCCAATAACCTAACCTCGGCCAGACGCAAGCGCGCATGCGCATAAGCTTAAATGAGACCTTTCGCGCATTTCGGACGTTTTGTCTCATGAAACCTTTCATAGGTACTTGAATACCTTTATGCTAGATGAAAAGTTCCATGGAGACCTAACCCTAACTAAATTCTAGGTTAACAATATACGTAAGTTACCGAGTTTTACAATTACAATGCACATTCGGTAGTCGTCCCCTACACGTTCGAATCCCGAAGTTGAAGTTCAATTGATGGTCCAGCCAATGACCGTGAGGCCGCTTTTGTCAAGTTTCCGGTCTGTAGTCGTAGTCTTCCTCAAGATGGTGTCACCTATATAACCATTCCAGGGTGTCAGAATCCCTGGTAATCGTCTGACATGGCGACTCAGCCCTGGTCGTCGTAGGGTCGTTAACTGGTATCGTGACGTCACGCCTCGGGAACGTGGTGCAGTGAGGTTAGTGAAAGATGGCGGCCGAAAGCGAGACCAACTATTGGATGTTTGTGGCCCGCCATCTTGTACTGAGATCAAGAAGATGGTGGCGTGGGATGGTAAGGCCATGATTGGTTGTGGGTCCTTCATTCAGGGTGTGTTAAACAACTCTCAAGAAACCTCTGCTGCTTCTTCCCATCTTTGGCCTCCGTGGTAATTTGTTGGCGATGAGTTCCTTGTGACGTCACGCCTCGATGACATGGCTCTAAAGGACCGGTTGAAGATGCGACCAGGCATGGTACTAAGGAGGCAGTGTGTTCGAAATCCGCCATTTTGGGTTGAAGTCGGTAACCATGGAGACGTGGAATACTCGAACCATGGTTAATGATAGGTACTTTAGGCAGGGCGAGTTAGTGACGGCTGGTGAACCTTAGATGCGACGATCCATCTCTGATTACCGTGGTGTTGTTATCGTTGATCTCGGAGTTGACAGGTGGCGATTAATCATGAAAACAAATGTACGGAAGGAATGAATAATCAAAATATAATTTATGACAAATGCTCTTGGCCGAGGTGACTTCCGCTCTTGGTCGCTATGGCATTTTTGGAGTTGATCAGTTATTATGGGTTCAAATAAAAGTGACAGGTAATTCAAAAATTTTACCCTGTCACAATTTTAACACAGCACTACCTTCTAAGTCTAACCAAGAGCACTCTCCTCTGGAGCAAAAACCGGAAAGTGACCTCGTCAGAACGAGCGTCGAGACCTGAGTGAAGAACGATCTGGGACGCGTCTCCCAGTGAACTCGCTCTCCGTGCGCGTTGAGCGTGATATGCCGCTATTGGTTGGTCGTCCCCACTCTGCTCGATGGAGGGGGTCCTCCTACAGCTTGCCTTCTGCGGTGTTCGCTGGATTGAATTACTATGCTATACTATAAGACTAAAACTATACCTAAATTCATAACGTGAGTTTCACTTGTACGTTAGGACTATAGAATATCCTACACGTTACAACTAACTATGATCGAATACCAACAATTAGGTGAGCGAAGTAGGAAGGTCAACATTAATTAAGCACTCGAGTTTCATCAATTTAATTTATTTAAATAAGTCGCGAATAGACTTCCGCAGTTGCCTGCGCATCCACATTACCAAATTCCGTTATGGCATTGCTTCAGCTCAACCCGGCCGGGAAAAACCACGTGGCACAAAAAACCTCCAGGAGGAGTCTTACATACTTATACGTTATTCTCGCACTTCTGCAATAAACAATCGTAAACTATAGTTCGAACCGCACTCGACAAAAACCAAAGAGCAACTGCCTGTGTCTCACTGCCCCCTTTAGGTAGCTCGACCTTTTTCGGAAAATACACACACACACACTGGTCACTTTCATTTTCATGGTCCAAATTCGGAAAAAAATAAAACGAAGAACTTTTTAAAATATTTTCATCAATCTTATTTGTTAAGTCGCAATTTAATTTTAAACTAATACAAGGTCGAGTTTTATACACCCTCATGGAGAGAAAAAAGTTTTTTTTAATGTTTTCATATCTTCAATGTAGAGGAGTGTAGTTCTTAGGGAATACATAATTCTATAATTTTATTAAAATTATATATTTGAAAGTTGTCATTCTAATTTCTTCAATTGCAAAATGCTTTTACCAAAAAATATTACTCCTAGAATTCATTTATGTTTAAAGTTTTTTTTGTCATCCTGTAAAATTTCATTTTTTGTCCTTATCCAGTTGTCATCCTCATGTCTTCAACTACAAAATGTCTTTACCAAAAATATTACACGTAACATTCATTATGAGTGTAATTTATTTCAGTAAATACAAGATTTTCATAATGTTGTAGAAAAATGTTAACAAATGGAGGGTGTTGAAAAAATAAAAAATAAAAAGATTTCCTCCGAAAATTCATTAGGTGTGTCATTATTTGAAACGTCATTTTTATCATCTCAGTCTGCGTGTCTAGTCATTGAATTTTATGGTAGCGTAAACAAGCTTGCTCTACAAAAGACGCATTATCTTGCCCTTCAGAATCAGTTTCATTCCGTGATGACGCAATTTCTTTTTAAGATGGGAGCAGTATTCAAAGTCAGTTTCCTAATACTTTGTGCGGTATTGTCGCAAAATACGGTGGTTGCGTTTGAGGATAATTTAGGTAAGTGAAATAATATTCGATGTGTTTAAAAAATAAATCAATTTTCACTTGCGCTACTTAAAATTGTACCCATCCGTGCCTCAAAAAACTCTGAACAGTACCTCCCAAATGCCACTTCTTAAGAAAAGGTAACACATGGCCAACCATTTCTAGTTCGAATTAAACCAAATTGTTTCACAGAGATAGGATTTAGAACTCCGCGATAAATAGAAGCCAAACAAAAAAAGATTATCCTAATTTTTTGTGTTCGGGAGGTTCTGACATGACACGTGTCACGTATCTCACTACGATACGTATAGGATTCCATATGGATTCCCGTATAGGTTCCCACATATGTTTCTACATGGGATCTCACACAGATTCCTATACTATTTCGTGTCCCAGTTCGGTCATTCAACTTTATATAGGAATTTATGTGGATTCCCATATAGATCAACGTATGGACAAATGCCACATCTTCAGAAAAGGTAACATATGGCTAACCACTTCTAATCCGAATTAAACTAAATGGTTTTACAGGGATAGATTTAGTACCCCGTGATAAACATAAGCACAAAAAAAAGAGTTTCTGAATTTTTGGTGTTTCGAAAGTTCTGACATGAAACGTGTCACGTATCAACTACGATACGGACAGGATTCCATATGGATTCTCGTCTAGGTTCCCATATATGTTCTTATATGGGATCCCATATAGATTCCTATACTATTTGGCGTCCCAATTTGGCCATTTAACTTTATATAGGAATTTATGTGGATTCCCATATAGATCAACATATGGACAAATGCCACGTCTTCAGAAAAGGTAACATATGGCTAACCACTTCTAATCCGAATTAAACGAAATAGTTTTACAGGGATATGATTTAGGACCCCCTAATTAATATAAGCCAAAGAAAAAGATTATCCAAATTTTCAATGTTTTTGAAGTTCTGCCATTACACGTGTTACGTATCTACTACGATACGGATAGGATTCCATTTGGATTCCCGTATACGTTCCCACATATGTTTCTACATGGGATCTCACACAGATTCCTATACTATTTCGTGTCCCAGTTCGGCCATTCAACTTTATATAGGAATTCATGTGGATTCCTATATAGATCAACATATGGACAAATGCCACGTCTTCAGAAAAGGTAACATATGGCTAACCACTTCTAATCCGAATTAAACCAAATGGTTTTACGGGGATATGATTTAGGATCCCGTGATAAACATAAGCAAAACAAAAAAAGGTAACATATGTCCAACCATTTCTAGTCCGAATTAAACCAAATGACTTTACAATTATAGGATTTAGGACCCCCCGATAAACATGAGTACAACAAAAAAAAGATCATCCTAATTTTTGGTGTTTGGGAGGTTCTGACATGAGACGTGTCACGTATCCAATACTGAAAATCCCTACATGGGGCTTCATATAGACACCTGTATGGGGACCCAGATGGAACCCTTATGGGAATCCTAAGTGGGAAACTACTGCAATTTTCTATAGCAGCTACCATGGTGCAGTAGCACAATGAAAATAGAAGTCCTTCAAGATTCAGGAAATTCGGAAAATTCCGGAATTTCAGAGATTTCGGGGAATTCAGAGAATTCAGGGAATTTAGAGACTTCAGGGAATTCAGGGAACTTAGGAAATTCACAGAATTCAGGGAATTCCGAGAATTCAGGGAATTAAGAGAATTCAAGG
>CAKNYM010050976.1:40580-81711 GCA_932195095.1 Andricus curvator
GGAATTTAAGAAATTCAGGGAATTTATGGAATTCAGAAAATTCAGAGAATTCAGGGAATTCAGAGAATTCCTAGCTGTGCTAGGAGCATACAACAACTGTTCTGCTGTAAACTTCTTACTTTGTTCTATAATGTCTGGTAAAAATCGAGTTTTTTTCCGCAAAATATTTTAAATACAAAATTTTTCAAATCCAAATTTCAAAAATCGGAAAGTTGTGCTCTTGCTGCTGTGCGTTTCTAGCACCACACAGCAAAGCATTCAGATTTTGTAAATTCGCATTTTGAAAAATTCTGGATTTGAAGAATTTTATTGAGGGGGAAAAACTCGATTTTTGCCAAAAAATATGGACCTAAATAAAAAGTGTATAAAGGAATGGTTATTGTGCGCACCTAGTACAACTCAGCAGATTTTTCAGATTTTCAAAATTCGCATTTTTCACATTTTTGTTTGTGATGACTCAAAACAAGTTTTTTGTCAATTTTGGCTCAAATTTGGACTTTTTCAAAAAATCCTTCACGGCACAATATAGCACAAACCTGGGACAATGAAGCACATTTTTTTTAAACAAAATGACAGTGCTGGCCCTAAAACGTTTTTTTTTAATTCTTGCTCAAAGAACATAGCAGAATAAGCATGTGGAAGTTGCTCCGACCCGAATCTGTTCGGGATTTTTACTGTGAGTATACCCATAACATATTTTTTCCCCATCAAAATTGGTTCAGCCGTTCTCGAGAAAATTTTTGTTTTCGATTTTTTTGCTCAACCCCGTAAATGCCCCAAAATTGTTTTGTCAGATTTGATCTTTCGGGAAACTCAATCATACATCAGTACAAATTCAGTGAACAGTCGTAACTGACAGTGTGCGCATACACATACCCCACTATACTGTGGGTGGTGCACTTCACGCGGTACGATGAAGATTTTTAATTTTTCTCACCCTGTTCTATCTCTTCAATTAATTTCAAACTTAGACATATTATTCAAAACAATGAAAAGTATTTTAAAGCAAACATTGGTTCTCTAGAAAAAAAGGTTTTTCGATTTTTTTTTTCTCACCGGGGGCAACTTTCACATGCTTATCCTGCTATGCCCTTTTGATTTTTTCGAAAAAAATTTGCCGGCACAATAGAGCAAAAAGCTAGCACAATTTAGCACAACCTCTGTTTGTTTGAAAAAAAAACAAAATGGCCGTGCTGACCCTAAAAACGTTTTTTTTTTAATTCTGGCTAAAATTTGGATTTATTAAAAAAAAAAAAATTTGCGGCACAGTTAAGCACAAATCTAGCACAATTCAACACAACTTTTGTTTCTTTGGAAAAAACAAAATGGCGGTGCCAACTTCTTGGAAATTTTTCGACACAGATCTGTATCCTCTTCGTGTTATTTTTCGCAAAAGGTGACAGAAGATAGAAAAACCGATTTGAATTTAAATTTAAATTATACCATTAAGTCAAATCCCTTTTTGGGGTAAGCGTGACTCACTCGGTTCTAGCCGGGGATCAGGGAGTTCATAGGAGAATAGTAAGGACGGGAAATTTACAAGGCGGTATAGGAAGGGAGGGGGCAAAGATATTATATTTTTGGAGGGGATATAGATTTTGTTCGCAACACTGCTCCGAGCCAGTTCGCTGATCAATCTCTCTCGCAAACACCCCAGGCGAAGAGCTTCAGAAAGTCATGATGTAAAGCTCCCCACTTGGGCCCATTACTATCCAACACAGAAATATATTTTAATAATGATTATATTTACAGGTTTCTAGGAACGTTTTTGTTAATTCAACGCTTTTTTTTAAATAAGAAAACAAATATTTACGCCAAATTTTTGCTCTAAGTCATAGCGTCTTAAATTGTGTCTGTAATCGCGAAAAAACCTTTTCAAATGATACAAAGAAATTATATAACTTCTATCATTCTTGCAGAATCATCATCGGTACTTCACAATCGTCAAAAGCGAATGGATTCGTCACCCAGAAGTTCACCATTTCATGGTTTGCCACTCGGAAGTTCACCATTACATGATTTGCCACCCTTGCTTAAATATAATCTCCACAAACTGGAAATAAATAATCCCACTCAAGTTGAGATTACAGACATATTGGGTCATCCTACTGGCCATGGCTATGCAATACATCCTTATCTCGTAGTAGCGCCCCTTGGCTATATACATGAAGGGTTTGGTGTTTCGAGCT
Source organism: Andricus curvator (assembly GCA_932195095.1). Lineage (NCBI taxonomy): Eukaryota > Metazoa > Arthropoda > Insecta > Hymenoptera > Cynipidae > Andricus > Andricus curvator. The sequence goes on from CAKNYM010050976.1 coordinate 42,770, forward strand.
ACCTGAAATATGCAGGAAGTCTGGAGCCACAAAGTGTAGAAACTTTTTACCCAAATGCAGTTCTTCAACTTGCCGTGATTCTACTTGAAGATCCTCTCGAGTTGCACACACCTGTACGTCGGGCCTTCTCTACTCAGGGTTATTCAGATGCAGATATTGCATGGGTTAAGGCTATGGGGCGAGAGTGGATTCGTACGCGGTTACCTATTTTGCAACCACTACTTGAACAAAATCTATATAACTTGCATTTTGATCAGCCTACCAAAGTCCAGATTACAAGCCATGGCGAACCTACTGGCCCTGGGTATGCAATACACCCTTATATCGTCATAGCGCACCGGGATTTCATCCGTTCTGGGTTTGGTGTTACATCGCACATGGAAACTACAGGAACGCCGAAGCCCTACCGTGTACAATATCATTACATGAACATTTATTTCCATGTTGTCGTACTTGAACTTCTGGATCCTGTCCTCTTAACATATGATGCATCTGGTGCTCTTTCTACTGGGCATTATTCAAACGAAGCTTGGGCTTGGGCTCATAGTATGGCGGAAGAGTGGAAGCGTACGAGGCTGTATCAATTTAATTTTTATCATACGAATGCAAGAATAACTGCTCATTAAAGTATACAGCCTTAGTTATCATCCGTTTTATAATTTTTTTTTAAATTGAAGATAACTGTTTTTGACACGTTATCAGTTTCAAATAGTGAAAAGCCAATCAGGTTTTTAACGACAGTGATTGTGAGATGTATCGTTCCACCACTTTTCTAGAAAGGAAATTTTTGTTATTTATTTTATCAACTAAGCCAGTTTTCTATTAAAATTTTTGTTATCATTTATTTAATTTCAAAGAACATGCAAACCTGGAGTCTTTCAAAATTTTGTAATTCAATAATAATTAAATTAATTAAATAATCATTTCTCCTTGTTTTTATTAAATTATGTTGCCAGCGATACAATATGACGAAAATTAAAGTCATTTAAGAATTTTAAATTAGATTGAAATTAAATTGAAAATCCTATTCAACGTCCAATACTCGAATTAATGTATAGAATTCGCTGAAAATAAAAACAAGAATCCAACGACCAAATTTGGACAACCACCATAAAATGCTCCTATTGTGATAAAAAAAAACTTTTGCTTAAGAAAAAAAATTTTTTTTTGGGCAAAAATAAAAAAGAGGAAAGAAAAATGAGAAAGCAACCTACCAAATCCCCTTCATTCGATTTTTGTATTTCTTCCGTCTTTTTTATTTTTATTATATTTTTTGATTGGTCACCTTCTCATTTTTCTTTTCCCTTTTTTATTTCTGTCCAAAGAAATTTTTTTGTAAGAAAAAGTTTTTTTTTTAAATTACAATAGGACAATAGGACATTAAAATTAAAGTATACAGTAATTATTTGTTCACATTATAATCTTTTTCTTAAATTTCTAGTCATGATATCTCGCATTTGTCGAAAACATGATTGCTTGCGACACTGCGTGAACATGAGTTTTAGTCGCTGTTTTCACTTAGTTTGTGTAATAATGAAAATTACGAAATTTCTACCAAACAGTTAAATTTTGTAAAAAATAATTAATTTTCCACTGAAGTGTTAAATTTTCTATTGAAAAATACAAATTTTCTACAAACCAGTTAAATTTTCAACCCCAGGATACGACTTGTCAACAAAAAGTTAATTTTCAATCAACCGGTTGATTGTTAATTAAAATAGATAAGTTTTCAGTTGAAAAAATAATTTTCAACCAAAAAAAATGAATTTTCGACTAAAATTATGGATCTCTTACCAAAAAAATTAACATTTAAAAAAGTATTTAAATTTTCGACCAAGTAGAGGAATTTTCAACCTAAAAAGATGAATTTTCAACGCAAAATGTAATAGTTTATATTTTTGCAAAAAAATATTTTAATTTAAAATAGGAAACATTTGGATTTACTCAACAAACATAAGATTTTATCGAAGTACTTGAATCCTCTACTAAAAAAGATTAATTTTCAACCGAACATTTGAATTTTCAATCGAAAATTTATTGACTGCACGAACTTACCTGTAAGTGAAATTCAGTCCTAATTGTATGGGCGTCTTCTCCGAATAGATCAAATGGTAGTCCCCCTACTTCCGGTCAGTTCAGGCACGATTTTAAAAGTTAAATAAAGAAAGTATGGCGCGCGTTCCTCTTCTGTTCTGCGATACGCAAGCCTTATCATTTATTGAAGGTGTTGCCGTATTAACTAGGGATGTAATTAAAATTAGATGATGGGTAATTAAAACAGGGTGGATTTGATCTATTCGGATGAGAAGCTCATACAATTAGGATCGAACTTCACTTACAGTTAAGTTCGTTCAATCAATAAATTGTATTTCGCGTCTCCTCCTCAAGATCAAATGGTAGATGTTGAAAGCAAGAAGACGTACGGCAACTTATTTTATTTGTTTCAATCGAGAAACATTAAAAATATTTGATACTTTTATATCAAAATAGGAAAGTTAAAGAAAAACTTCTTGCGTCAAGATACATTAAGTATGGGAATTCAATATAGAATTAGCGAATTGTAGGCTATTTTCTACGATAGGACAATCGTAAAATCTAGCGAACGTGTTTGAATTTTTTGTCCAGCCAGGTGTCTGTCTAATCAAATCCAAATCAACTGCAAGGTTCTTAGCAGTAGAAGTAGCTGCATGTCGCGTACTATGCGCAGAAAATATTTCTGTGTCAATTCCGCTTTTTGTTAAGGTATCCTTAACCCAATGACTCAGGGTTTGCGATGAGACGTCTTGATGAGGTTTTCTGGTAGAGATAAACAATTTCCCATTGGATTTTCGTAAAGACTTCGAAGCTTTCAAGCAAGATTCAAGAGCCGACGCAGGACATAGTTTCTTGTCTGGATAATATCGTAAAAGTAAAATCGGTTGCGCTTTATTGCGACCCGACGGTTTTATCTGATCTGTAATCCTAATCTCAATTGAAGTTGGAGTCTTTTTAATGTTACTGATTTCAATAAAAGAAAAGGTTTGCATTCTATGACTTATAGTGAGAGCTAGGAGCGTCACAAGCTTTTTAGATAAATCTTGAAAATTCAAGTCTTCATTAGTCGGTTTGGAAGAAGAATAATTTAGAACTACTTGCGGATTCCAGGTATGGTCGTATCTGGGGCGAGCTGGTATTAATCTCGAAATTCCTTTTACAAACCTTCGTATTGTCTCATCGTTGGTGATTCGAGAATCTGCAATCAAGGATAACGCAGACCTAGTACAAATGATTATACTATACGAAGAGCTTTTCTCGTACTCTTAATTAAGAAACTTGAGAATCTCAGGAACTTCTGGCTTATAAGGATGTATAGAGTAGCGTAGAGAAAAGGTCCACCATTTCTTGAGAGCCACATCATAGTTCTTCATCGATGAGTTTTTAATAGAAGCCACAGATATTTCAAGTGAGGTTTCTGGAATTCCTTTTCCCCTCAATACTTGCCGGACAATCTCTCTGCCACCAGGGTAAGGTGTCTCCAAAGAAGATGCGGTTCCCTATTACAAGAAAGTAGAAGATTCATTTTTGGCTCAAAATAAATTGGTTCTTGGATCAGCATTAATTGAATAACAGGGTACCAAGGCTGAGTAGGCCAGTCTGGAATAATTACAATACCCTCAGATTCCTCAGATTTTATTTTGTTAAGGACCTTTAGAATAATTGCAAAAGGTCGGAAAGCATAGAAAAAGTATTTTTTCCAAGACAACGTAAAAGCATCTGCTGCTATAGAACCGGGATCCTTTTTCCACGATACATAAGGCACACATTTATTATTTGTGCGGCTAGCAAATAAATCAATATTTGGTTTTCCAAATTTTTTAGTTATTTTTCTAAAAGCAAAATCAGCTAATTCATATTCAGTTTCGGGCAATAATTTTCAGGATTCGAGGTCTGCCTCGAAATTTTCTTTGGAGCTAATATAAGAAGCAAATATGAAAATATTTCGTTCCTCACACCATTTCCAAATTTCTCTAGCTGTCTTATCTAAATGAACATGCTGAATTCCTCTCATTTTATTAATGTAACAGGTAGCTGTTGTATTATCTATTCGCAGTAGAACATCACAAGAATTCAGATTTCTAGTAAAACAGTGAAGGCCAAAGAGAGCAGCTTTTAATTCTAATGCATTTATATTAAGTTCATGTTCATCTTGAGTCCAAAATCCGTGAACTTTCTCACAACCGCAGACAGCACCCCAACCAGTAAGGGAAGCATCTGTGAAGATTTCGATAACAAATTCGATGTTTCTTAGAGATTTAAAACCCGACATTATATTATTTTCCCACCATAATAGGTCGTTTTTATTCAATCTTAAGATGATTTGAGCATCAAAGTTGCCTTCGTTATGAAAAAGCGAACTATTCTTTTGTCTCTCGAAATCTTTGGTATATAACCAACTGTAAGATGAAGCAAGACAACAAGATACGATGGAACCGATACACTTAGCAAATTCTCGAATTTAACATTTTGTTAATTAAAATTTTTTTTTGATCTGATTAAAAATAGCTAGTCTTTTTGATCTAGGATGCTTCAGAACCATTTCGGAAGAGTCAAAGATATAACCTAAAAATAGACAACAAGTACATGGAATAACCTGGCCCTTTTTCTCGTTGATTAAAAACCCTAACCTTTGCAGTAATTCACGAGTTTTGTTGAGATTTCTCAAGCATTGGGATAGCGTTTGGCCAATTAGTAAGAAATCATCAAGATAAATAACTGAAAGAAACCCCGACTTTTTGAGATAGGACACTATTGGTCTTAAAAGCTTTGTGAAAATATAAGGGGCCGTGCAAAGGCCAAAAGGTACACAAGAAAATTCGTGAAGTTTACCATCAAATTTCAATCTTAGATATTTTCTATGACTTACGTCAACCGAGATTGTGTTAGAAGCATCTTTTAAATCTAAGATCGCCATCAAGAAATCTTTACTCATTAATTTAATCAAAATTTTGTGATCTTCAAATTTGAGATGTTCTGTGTGAACAAATTCGTTTAATTTTTCAAGTTCAAAATAAACCTATTCGAACCGTCCGGTTTCTGAACTAAAAAAATAGGTGAAAGGAATGGGTCTCTTGGAGGAGTACATTCTACTATGACTCCCTTTTCAGTAAGTTCAGAAATTTAGGAAAAAAGCTGGGTTTTTTCCGATGCAGAAAAATTTCTATGATTTAAATACTGCTGATGTAGGATTCTATGGAAGGGTATTTTGTAACCCTGAACCCAAGATAAAATAATCGGATCTGAAGAAATTGTTTTCCATGCTTGTATAAAATACCTGAGCCTACCAGCGACCGTACTTACTGAATTATTTCATTCCTCCTGAAATTCTCCTTGATCCTGTGGGCTGTCTTCAATTGAGAATGCGACTGATAAGGTTGTTGGAACCGGCGATTCTTCACAAAATCCTGTAAAGGAGTCTCTAACGGTTTCTGCCCGCCTGGCATTGAAAAATTGTTTTTGTGTTAGTAACGAGGCAGGCTCTTCGGGTTTTTTGAAGTCGTTTGAGGCTTGACGTTTACGGATTTGAATTCAATCGATGCGCGATCGACTAGCTTCACTGATTTAACCTTTTCGACAAGATCGGAGCCAAACAAAAACTCATCTGGAGTGGTAGCAGCTGAAGCTTCTTTGAAAGGTGGCTTGTAGTTCTCCAAAATCGGACTTCTTCTGATGACTATTTCTCCCTGAAAAAAGTCTGACAGCATTCTGCATGAATCAGATATAGGTTGCAGAAAAGAGGCACTGTCAACACCTTCATTATTTTCAGGTTTCGATTTATCTAGAATGGATGAGATGGCTTTCGCTGAGGCTGCTATGCACATCGATAGCTTTTCTTGTCTCAACGCGATTCTTTTATCTCTGGAATGACTACTTTCCGGCAACCCTTTGAATTCTGGATTTAATTTTGGCGGGGCGAAGAATTGACAGTTTTCTGGAAGATGATATTTTTTATTCAATTCTGATTTCTCTTCAGAAGGCAAGCCGAGGTGTTTTATTTCCTTCCAGCGAACTTCAAATTCATGGTGAATTGGCGGAGCTAGCATCTTATCTTCGGTTGAGCGCTTCCCGAGTATTTTCTGGACGCTCGTGGTAAGAACCTTACCAGTAGAGGAATCGGTGTTGGCAGAAGCAATGGTGCCAGGAACTGGATCTGTAGTTGACCCAGGATGTACAGAAACTACATTTGAAGTGTTGTCGGTAGTATTGGTTTCTGCGTTGTCAGATTTCTGCTCAGGCAAAAATTTGCTCTTATTCCCACTGTCGGAAAAGTAGAGATCTGCTCCGCCGGTAAGATCATAATCAAACAATGATGAAGAAGGACCTGAATCCAGGCAACAGGAAAAAATAAATATTTCTTACTGGGAAATAAAAATGTATTTTACAGATAGCTTGAAGCTCGTCAAAATACTAAGTTCTTTTTTGGTTAGGACCATTGACACATCAGCATATAAAATTCTTTTTATGTTAGGACCATTCAATTCTAGTGGGCTAGAGCCCGCATTGAGAACAATAACTTAAAAGAAGTATTTTTGGTTAGACCAAATATTTTTAAAGGGTTAGAGCCCAAATTTAAGCTTATCAGCATATGCATAATTATGTTTAGGTTAGGACCATTGCTTTCAGACAGGTTAGATCTCGCGTTGAGAACGAAGTCTTAAAAGAAAACATTTTTGGGTAAGACCAATGATTTCTATCGGGTTAGAGCCCGTAATTAAGAACAATATCTTAAGAAACAGGATAGATCCTGTGAAGCAATTTGGCATGTGCCTAATCGTAACATAGGATGCCATCTTAGGTCGGATTGAGATGCTTATTGACAAATATTCAGGCTAGAGCCCGAAAATTGACTAAAGCAAACATTTTACAGGTTAGAGCCCGATAAGTAAATACCGAAGAAAAACAATGGTTATTGAAATATATAATTTATCTTTTTCCATTATTTTCAAATTATTCAACATATAAGGTTTCAAAAATATAAAATATTTATAAATTTGTTTTAGAAAAGTTTGAATCTCTACCGATGTCGTGAGTTTGATAATTTTTTAATTGCTACATTTACAGTTTCTACATAGGAGGTTTTATCAAGTATAAAAAATTTATGAAATAGTTTAAAAAAATGATTATCTTCACGAAATTCGTGAGTTTATTGGTGATTGTTAAAAAATGTATATAATAATTTTTAGTACGCAATACAACTATACATGTACCTCGAAAGGTTTTAAAAATAAAAAAATCTATGAAATTATTTTTACAAAATTCCTAATCTCTTCCGAAGTCGTGACTTCCATTATAATTTCAAAAACTTCTGCCTCGGAGTTCTGTGAATCTTTTGCATAAAATTTCATTATATACCTCTGAAAAGAAATATCAAACATAATTAAATAAATTTGTTTTTTATTCGTTTTTTTTTTTCCTTTAAATCGGCTTAAAACTGTCCTAATCTCTATGGAAGTCGTGAGTTTGGTAATAATTTTTTAAACCTTTTCCTTACCAGTTAATACGACCCAAGGCTGCAGCTAGGACTTCAGCTTATCCAGAACTCGATAAAAAACATACCGAAAATAAGTTTTTCTCAATCAAAAATCAGGAGACATGGCGAAATAGATTTCGAAAAAATATTTTCAACTTATCTTCGTTCTATTTATAATTTGCATAAATGAAAAAAAAAATACTTTGGTATCTTACAGAATAGATTGAATGTTAAGAAAATCGTTAAATTTTTAACCAAAATAATTGAATTTTCAAACAATTAATGATTTAACTTTTAAAATAAACCAAGACCAAAAAATTTGTTTCCTCAACTCAAGTTTGATGATCAAATTAATGATATTCCAAACAAACATAGACAATCATTATCTCATTTTTTTTAAAAACAATCTACTTATTACGTTTTGCTCGCTTACTCTTCAATTTTAAACCAAAAATATACTAATAGAGTTTTCAACCGAAAATAATAAACTTTTAATTTGAAAACAGTTGGATTGTATTATCGTGTTCTATTACCTCAGGTCAAATCTTCAAAAAGCTTTGCGAATCTCATGAAGATCCTTGAGGGATCTTATGAAATTCATCGGTTCATAGGGGGAGATCTGGAATCTTAAATCGATAATTGCAATTTTCAAAGATTAAGGAATCGCGGGATTTAAATGATTTGATCCCCTCGAAAAAAGAGGAATTCATTGGAAATCTTGTTCAAAGTCACTACAAAATAAAAACATGAAATATTTAGAATCAAGAAAATCAGATCAAGATTTGCAAGATTTCGATATTCCCAAGATCGTTGAGAGATTTTATGAAATCCATTGGATCCCGGGAAAAGATCTGGAATCTTAAATCGATAATTCCAATTTTTGAAGATTTAGGAGCCGCGGGATTAAAATGATTTGAGAAGTGAGTATCCCCTTGAAAAAGGAGGAATTCTTTTGCAATCATCTTCAAAGTCAATATAGAATAAATAAAATCAAAGATTTAGAATCACGAAAATCAGATCAAGATTTGCGAAATTTCGGTAATCCTGAGATTCAGCGACTAAAAAACAGTTGAAAAACAGTTGCAAAATCCCAATGGCGACCTTAGAAATCTTCAAACTTTTCAATAATCTTCGTGAATCTTCAAAAGATCGTTGAGAGATCTTATGAAATCCATTGGGTCCCAGGAAATGATCTGGAATCTTAAATCGATAATTCCAATTTTTAAAGATTTAGGAGTCGCGGGATTCAAATGATATGAGAAGTGAGTATCCCCTCGAAAAAAAAGGAACTCGTTTGCAATAATGTTCAGAGTCACTATTGAATAAAAAAATCAAAGTTTTAGAATCACAAAAATTAGATCAAGATTTCGGTAATTCTAAGATTCAGCGACTAAAAAACAGCTAAGAAACAGTTGCAAAATCCCAATGGCGATCGTGGAAATCTTTTAACTTCTCAATAATCTTCGCGAATTTTGAAAAGATCGTTAAGAGATCTTATGAAATCCATTGGGTCCCAGGAAATGATCTGGAATCTTAAATCGATAATTCCAATTTTTAAAGATTATGGGTCGCGGGATTTAAATGATTTCAAAAGTGCATAAACTTAAAGTTGAACTCATGTGTTTGATTTTTGTTTCAGTAAACGAAAATGACACCTGCAAAATGTATGCTCACCATAATGGTAGGATTTTTTTTTTTTTTTTTTTACAAGGAACGGGTCCGCACTTCTTGGTAGTGTCGGGATATTGATATCATCACTACAATGATCTTAATATATATATATATAAATATACACAAAGATCTTAATTCGATCATTATAGTGATGCTACCAACTACCGACTAAAAACCACCACCCTTTCTCCTTGGCATGATTCCCCTCGGAACCGCTTTCGCATTACTTCAGGGGGTGCCGTTCTTCGGCCGTGCCTCGGCCTTCATCCTTTGTGCCAGCTTGGCCTTCTCCTGGTAAACTGGGCTTCTTGTCGGACCTGCCCAGCTACGATGTTAGCTTGCACGTCCAAGAGGCTTCTTCAACGAGGCTGCCTCTCTGAACGCCAAGCAACTCCTTGTCCCCGGGCGATGGTCTGTCCGGGGCTTATCTCCCTTTGCGGAGCAGATGTAGCACTGCGGTGTGCTTTCGCATACTGCAGTTTATGCCCCTCGTTGCCGCATCGCCAGCATGATTTGTTCCTATCTGGACCCTCGCAGTTCGCTGCCATGTGGCCGAAGACTAGGCAGCAGTAGCACCTTATTGCATCCGCCTTCTTGTGCACACGGCACTATACCCACCCCACCTGAAGGTGTCCAATACGCACCAAGCTTACAGCCAGATCTTCTGCCAGCTCCACGAAAGCCATCCGATTGCCTCTGAAGGGTCTTTTCATGAGGCTGACCCTGATGACTCCAACCGGTTTGCCGAAATGTGTTCGAACGGCTTCCTCTACTTCTTCTGCATCTGTCGACGTATCGAGGTCCAGAATCTCGACCTCGGTGCGAGCGACAAGCTCACGTACGCTACCCCGTCACCAACCGCCTCCTTGATGGCAGCCGACAGCTCAGCTCTGCCCTTTGATGTAGGTCCCAGTTCTACTAGAACCTCACCGTGTCTCGTTTCCCTGACCCCTTGATTTTTACGCCAAGGGCGTCAGGTTTCACCTTCTTCTTAAGGTCCTTGAGGACTGTCGCGTAGCTAAGTCGCTCGGTCGGTTTGATAAGGACCGCCTCGGTTCTAGCTCGCTTCTGCCTCTTCTTCCGTTTTGGCGCAGACTCTTGCTTTTTTTTCACCTTCTTCGGTGTCGAGGTCGTTGGCGCTGGAGCGTTACGTGTCCTCGGCTTTTTGCTTCTCGGCTTGGAAGGACTCATCTCTACTGAACTCAGGGTGGAATCCCTCTCTTGCTTCCTATCACGAGGCGTGGAAGCTGCCACGGCTTCGTCAGTCTGAGTGCAGCTTTCGTCTGTCTTCTTCTTTGCCTTCTCCTTTCGAGTTATGGCTCTCGTTCGGGCAGTTCGTCCGACATTCTCGATCAAATCCCTATGAAGCCCTTCGGTCGTCATAGAGTGATCGCGCAGTTCGTTCATGAGCCGCTCCGCTCGTTCCACCTCATCCCTAATTGGCAGCCACATATTCCTCTTCGTGCTGCTAAAATCCACCATTTCTTTTATGGTGCCTCTTAACTCTTCAAAGAGAGCATACGTCTCTGAGACTTTGGCATCCATTTCTGCGATGTCCACCTTGTTCATCGATACTTCCACCTCCTCCGTCACGTCCAAAGGACCACCTAACTCCTCGCAGACGCTCCTGTCAAAGTACGATTGGTTCCCCCCAAAATCCATGGAACCGGCACCGGCCACCGGGGCTTGCACCCGGTCGGAACCGGCGGGGAGATTTCTACTCCCTTGGGTTAGTGTGTTTTATAATGGTGGGATTGGTACTAATTTATATTGAAATAGTAAGAGACGAAGATTGTGCAAATATCCCAGGCTGCAAAACCATATACTGTCCTTGCACACCACCAAATGGTACGCAGAAAGGAAATTGTTGCACAGATTCAGGTTTATATTGTGATAATGAGATAAAAATGGGTTTTAAGTCTCAAATTCTAGGAAGCCGTACTATGATGATCATTATTACATCATTGACAAAAATAAAATGTTGTAATTTTGTATACAATTAATTATTAAACTGCAGACCTAAATTATAATGTATTTTTCTCATCCACCAAAAATGTGCTAGTTAAATTTTAAATTAACAAAATTAATTTACAAAAAAATACGTCTGTTCAAAAAAAAAAATTAATTTTCAACTTAAATAATGAATCTTTAACGGAAAAATAAATACATTTTGGACAGACTGGTTCTGTGTACCTGCAAAAATAGCATGTGTACTACTGCGGGGAGGTCAATGTTCGCAGGACATTATATGTAAAGTTTTATTGTGTACTAAATTTTATCGGAAAAAAACAGAAATTTGAAAAATTATCAATCTCGCAACTTACGTACAGATTGTTCATTTTTCTTAAACGAGTTCTTAAATATTTAAAATTTTTGAAACCTTGGACATATTTCGAATAACCTTAGCATAATAAATTACTTTTTGTAAAAACAAGTTCATGAACTTTTTATATTTTTGAAGCATTGTAAGCTAAAACGTTATATGTATCTATATTGAAAAATATCACTGAAACTTTTTAATAACGCCGGAAGACACGAAAATTACTTGTTGGTTCACATCCATTCTTTAGAGGTATATGTATAGTTTTATTAGGTACTAAATTTTAGCAGAAAAAGCAGCATTTTTTTTAATTACCAGTCTCACGGCTACGGTAAAGATTCGGAATTTCTAAAAATAAGTTTATAAATACTTTATATATTTGAAAACATTCCAAACATTTTGAAACAAAGTTTAGATTTTTCAACATTTCGAAATAAAGTTTTGAAGCTGTTTAAGGATTTTGAGAGGTTTCAAGGTAATACAAAAATTTTCTTAGGATTCCTGGAAAAGTTTTGAATGATTTTTTATTTTAAAAAATAATAATTTTAAGAGAATATTTAAAATAGATTTCAAAAAAATTTTTGATTTAAAAATTAAAAAATTATAAATTTGTAAGATAATTATGAAAATCTCTAAATTCGTTGATTCATTATTTAATTTAGAGAATTGGAAATGATAGCGTGGATTTTCATATTTTTTTAAGTCTTTGAATTGCACAATTTATAAGAGTTTAACAATTATTTATTTATTGAGCGTTAATTTGAAAAAATGTAGGCTTCAGGGTCCTTTAAAGTGAAAAATAAATAAACTATTTGATTTTACTCTTTACAAATGAATGATTGCTTTTAAATTCAAAAAAAGGAATACCTTCTTTCACAAATGTAAATTTTAAATAACTATAAAGTTTTGCGCGCTACTCGCGCACTTATTACCCTTTCCTTAGACAAAAAATCTACTAAGTGGAACTGCTTTACTAAAATTCATTTTTTTGTTCATAATTCATCCTTTTAGTTGAAAAATTTTTTCTTTTTTTTCAAATTGAACTATTTTCTTAATATTTTTTAAAATTATTTTGTCAACTGAAAATTTAACTATTCCATTTTTGATTGAAGATTTATCTTCTTTAGTCGAAAATTCAACTATTTAGTTAAAAATTCATGTCCTTTATTACAAATTATTCTTTTTCGGTAGAAAACTAATTTTTTTGGTTCAAAATTAGTTTTTTTTTTCTATTGAAAAGTAATTTTTAACTAAAAATTTAACTATATCATGTTTGTTCAAACATTAATCTTCTTCGGTTAAAAATTCAACTACATATATTTATTTGCAAATTTCTGTATATTGTTGAATCTTTTGTGTGTCTTTTGTGGTAGAATATTAATCTTCTTGGTTTGTTTGATTGAAAATTCAATTATTTTGCTGCAAGTATATTTTATTTGTTTAAAAATTTATTTCTCTAACTAAAAATTTAACTATTCCATTTTTCGTCAAAATTTTTTTTTATAGACATTTAATCTTTTTGGTTGAAAATTCATCTGTTTTTGTTTGAAAATTGAACTATTTTGTTAAAAATTGATTTTATTTGCTCAAAAACTTATTTCTTTAACTTCAAATAAACTATTCTATTTTGGTCAAAAATTTATCTTTTTAGTTGAAAATTTATCTATTTTGTTGAAATTTTTTGTGTTAACCTTTCTGGTTGCAAATTCAACTATTAGGTTGCAAATTATATTTAAAATTAAAATATTTGGTTGAAAATTCATATACTTTGTTGAAAATTATTCCTTTTCAGTTGAAATTTCAATCTTTTGGTTGAAAATGAGTTTCTTTTTTATTGAAAATTAATTTTTTGAACTAAAAATTTAACTATTCAATTTTTCGTCAAATTTTTTCTGTAGACATTTAATATTTTTGGTTGAAAATTCATCTGTTTGGTTTAAAATTTAACTATTTCATTAAAAATTCTTCAATCTTCAATCTTCAATTTTTTAATTATTTCAGAATGTTTAGATAACTTCTAAACCTTCTAATTTAAAAAAAATAATAATTCGAAAGTTTCGTAAAATAATTTCAAGATTCTATAAAATAAAAAATAAATTGTTCAAAATCATCAAGTTATTTTCTTACAATAACGGACGCCTTTTTAAATCTTTTGAAAATGTAAATTTTCCAGGAATCTCAAGAACATTTTTTCTATATACTACAAAATTCTTGAAAAGCTTCAACTTTTCATTTCAAAATCTTTAAAAATCTACATTTTTGTTGAAAATTTTTTTTTAATTTTTAATTATTTTTCAAATCATTAGGAGTTTTTCTAAAATCTTTTTCATTTTTCTCATAAAATTAATTTTTCAAAACAAAAAATCATTTGCAATTATCCCAGGAATTGTAAGAAAATTGTTTATTTTCTTGAAACGTTTCAAAATTCTTCACAAGCTTCTTTTTTTCGAAATCTTTAAAAATCAACATTTTGTTTTAAATTCGTTGAAATCTTCTCAAGATTGAAATTATTTTTAAAATTTTAGAACAGTTTTGAAAATTCTAAATATTTTTGAAAATAATTCTGTTTTCCTACAATTTTTCAAAATCCGGCAAAATTGAAGAAATTCGCACACTATGGTATCTTGAAAATCTAAAATTATTCTTCTAAATTAAAATCTAAAGCATTTTGAATTTTCGCAAAAATTCAGGGAAATGAGTTTTCAGAGTACAAATGAATGTCTGGAGAAAAATTAATCCGTTTCGGTTGAAAATTAACTTTTTTGTTGAAAATTCGCCTGTTTTGTAGAAAATATGTATTTCGGCTCGAAAATTCAACAATTTGGTAGAAAATTTAAGTATTTATTTAAAAATTGATTTATTTTTATGATAAATCATCTTTTTTGTTAGAAAATCAATTTTCGAATAAAAATTCAAATGTTTGGTTGAAAATTAATCTTTTTTAGTAGAGGATTCAAGTACTTCGATACAATCTTATTTTTGTTGGGTAAACCCAAATGTTTCCTATTTTTAATTTAAATATTTTTTTGCAAAAATATAAACTATTACATTTTGCGTTAAAAATTCATCTTTTTAGGTTGAAAATTCCTCTACTCGGTCGAAAATTGAAATACTTTCTTAAAAGTTAATTTTTTTGGTAAGAGATTCATAATTTTAGTCGAAAATTATCTTTTTTTGTTAAAAATTATTTTTTAAATTAAAATTTAGCTGTTTTACTTAACAATCGACCAACTGGTTGAAAATGAACTTTTTCGTAGAAATTTCGTATCCTGGGGTTGAAAATTCAACTGGTTTGTAGCTGTTGGATTTGTTAATTTAAATGTGTTCCAACCTCTGAGCTAATGTATCGCGTACGACGTTTCTTTGTTTATTCACGTCAAAACCTACTGATCGGGTTAGTTGATTCATAACCAGTGTGCAAGATCCTATGTATCCTATGTATCTTATTTTGATCTCATCAATATTATATTGTTCTTTATTCCCAAATACTGTGTTCGTTTCTATGCGCTAGTTTCCCTGAACATTGCTAACAGGTTATGGGCTCAGGTGCGTTTCTAGAAACGAAAAATTTGCCAAGTCACAGTTCGGGCGTATTTTGACGTGTCGGTTCGCGAAAGTTCGATAGTGCATCGAAATAAAGATGAGTGCAACCGGTGTGAGGTTTGAAGTCCTCAAAAAGGAAAACTACGACACTTGGAAAATCCAAATGCGTGCGGTTCTCATAAAGAATGACGCTTGGGGTTACGTAAGTGGTAGTAAAGTCAAGCCCGAAGTGATTCCTGGCGATGCAGCATCTCAGAGAGCTGTAAGTGCATGGGAGGAGGCCGATTTGAAGGCGCAGTCGGATATTGTACTAGCAATAAGCCCGTCTGAAATCAAGCAAATAAAGGGTTGTGTGACCGCACGAGAAATCTGGACCAAGTTGGAAGATATTTATCAGTCCAAGGGCCCAGCGCGGAAAGCTGCACTTTTGAATCATCTGATGTCCATGAAGATGCGGGATGACGACGACGCACGAGAACATTCTCGACTTTTCTTCGACGTCGTAGACAAATTGGCAGAGCTGGAGGTTGAAATCAACAAGGATTTACTGACCGTCATGCTTCTGCGCAGTTTACCGGACAATTTCGAGAATTTTAGGTGTGCAATATCATCACGTGATGAACTCCCGTCTTTGGAAACACTTAGAATCAAAATCGCGGAAGAATTCGAGGCGCGTAACGAGACGAATCGCAATCCGGTTCAACACGCGATGGCCGCGAAAAAGTGGGGAAATAGAAAAGGTGACCCAACAAAGAAGGATTCTAAGATGAAATGTTTCAAGTGCGATAAAGTTGGACATCGGGCGAAAAACTGCAAGGCAGCGAAAAAGCCAACGGAGCAAACCTCAAACGCCAAAAATTCCGATGAAGATTTGTCTATGTTTACAACTTTAGATGTGCCAACAGACCAAATATTTAAAATTGGAAATGGTGTGAAATGTGACGCTTGGTGTTTCGATAGCGGCAGTACATCTCATATGTGCAACGACATCGAATTGTTCGCGGAAATCAATCAAAATAGTAATCGGGGAAAAGTGAATCTAGCTAGCAGTGCAACTACGGAAATATTAGGAAAAGGTATCGCATCATCTGTAACGGAAGTGGACGGCGCGAGAAAAACGGTAAAATTTCGCGACGCCTTGTACGTTCCGGATTTACGTACGAACCTTGCCTCGGTGGGAAAAATTACCGATAAAGGTTATAAGGTTATTTTTACAAACACCAAGGCCGAGGTAGTTGATCGAGAAGAGAAAGTGTTGCTGACTGCGAGACGTGAAAAGGAATTATATTATTTTCGAGATCCAAACGTCCCCGAGTGTAAAAAGATTTCCGAAGCAGTCGCCACGGCTCGGAAGCCGAAGAAAAATTCCCTCGAGGATTGGCATATCAGGCTGGGACATTTGAATGTTCAATCTCTTCGTCAGGCAATCAGGGCTAGCTCTATTGAAGGAATCAAAGTCGATGGTCCCGACGAAGATTTCGAATGCAGTGTCTGCATCAAAGGGAAGATGTGTCGCCCTCCTTTTCCGAAAGCATCTGAAAGAGTGACAGAAGTGGGTGAACACACACATTCTGACGTTTGTGGTCCTACGCGCGTCGCTTCGCTCGGGAAGAAAAAATATTTCGTCACATTCACCGACGATTCATCTGGGTGGTGCGAGGTGAAATTCCTCAGTCACAAGAGTGAAGCAATGGGTGAGTTTGAAAATTTCAGAGCACTTGTGAGCACGCAGCTGGAAACAAAAATCAAAGTCCTACAATCAGATAACGGAAAGGAGTACGACAATAAAAGTTTCAACGAATTACTCAAGAAGAACGGAATAATGCGAAGATTGACAGCTGCCTACAATCCACAGCAGAACGGAGTTTCCGAAAGGCGCAACAGAACACTGATGGACACGGCAAGGTGTCTCTTGATAGAGTCAGGATTATCAGCAACGTTCTGGGCAGAGGCTGTCAATACAGCGAATTACGTTCGCAATAGAACACCTTCTAAAAAGCTTAACGGAAAGACGCCATACGAAGCTTGGTTTGGAAAGCCTCCAGATGTGTCATACTTCAGACGCTTCGGTAGTGAAGTGTTAGTAAAGGACAGGTCACCAGGTTTAGGAAAAATCGAGCCGCGAGCAGAAGAAGGAATTTTCCTGGGATACAGCGCGGAATCCAAGGCGTACCGTGTTTGGCTAAAGGACAAAAGGAAGGTTAACACATCTAGGGATGTCATTTTCTTGGAGGAAACTCCGATCCGTTCGACCGAGGGTTCCAAGGATTTTCGTCCGAAAGAATTTCATCAGCCAAAATCGTCGAGTGATTCTGATGAAACAGAATACGATGAACCCGTTGTCAAAGTTGGTCTCTGCAACAATCGAGACTCCGACCATCCGGTCAACGAGGATGTACAGGAGATTCCGAGCGATGACGGTGGCTACGATGAAGAAAACTCTTCGGAAGGCGAGGATTTCCTTGGATTCGATGTTCCAGCTCCTGTGGGCGTACCAAGACGAGGTAGGCCACGTACAGTGCGCACGGGACGACCTGGTAGGCCAAGGAAGGTCTACGGGACAGCAGGTAACGATGGAGAGATCGAAAACGATTTCGTTTTCCTGACGGAGATTCCGGTCACTCGAGCATTGGCCAGTCAAGAGTCAAATGAATGGATGACAGCCATGGCGAACGAGGTGACGTCGATTCTCCTAAAGGATACTTGGGATCTAGTCGATAAGTCAAAGGCATCGGATGTAATAGGTAGTCGTTTCGTGCTACGTAATAAATATGGCACGAACGGCGTTCTAGAAAAAAGAAAAGCCAGAATCGTGGCAAAAGGCTACTCTCAGCAATACGGCAAGGATTTTCACGAGACGTATGCACCAGTCGCGCGTCTAGGGTCCATACGAGTAACGATCGCACTCGCAATGCAAAGAGGAATGCACATCAGACAGTATGATGTGGCAACGGCGTACCTCAACGGCGAGTTGGAGGAAGAAGTTTTTATGGAAGTTCCGGAAAGGCTGGAAGAAGTTCTCCATTATATCGTCAACAAGAAGCGCAACCAGGATGAATCGGTCAACAGAGCCAAAGCGATGATGAAGGAAGTTAGACGAGGCGGTAAGGTCTGCCACATGAAGAAAGCTCTTTATGGTCTGAAACAAGCTGGCCGAGCTTGGTACAAACGATTGGACGGAGAACTACGGGCTTTAGGAGCGAAACCGACAAAAAAAGATCCCTGCATCTATTTGATGAGTGAGAAGGAAGAATTAATGATTATTGTCATTTATGTAGATGACATTCTATTGATGTGCAAGGATTTAAAAAGGATCTCGGATTTTGGACATAAATTGGCTGATCTTTTTGAAATGAAGGACATCGGCGAACTCAAACGTTGTTTGGGGATGGATTTTACCAAGAGCGAAGAGGGAATCCTCATCAATCAGAAGACGTACATCAAGGACATTCTTCAGAGATTCGGGATGCAAGATTGCAACTCTCTTACAACTCCTATGGATGTCGGGGTAAAGCTTGTCAAGGGCGACAAATGGTTGGATTCAGATGGCGAAAAACCTCCTTATCGTGAATTGATCGGTTGCCTATTATACTTGTCAGTAGCAACGCGTCCAGATATTGCTCACACGGCAAGTGTGTTGAGTCAATTTAATGACTGCTTCAACAAGACTCATTGGAACGCAGCGAAGAGAGTACTTCGATATTTGAAGGGCACTGACGAATATGGGATTTTCTACGGGCACGAGGAAAGTCCTCTGATGGGCTACGTTGACGCAGATTGGGGAGGATCCATAGATGACAGGCGTTCTTTCACCGGATATACATTTATGATGAACAACGCAGTAATATCCTGGGATTCAAGAAAGCAACGTACTGTTGCTCTGTCAACAACAGAAGCAGAGTACATGGCCATGAGCGAGGCAGCCAAGGAGGCCGTTCATCTTCAACGTTTTCTGAAAGAACTCGGAATGACAGGTGTCAAATCAACAAAATTGTTTGTTGATAACTGTAGTGCACAAAAATTGGCAACCAATCCGGTTTATCATGCACGATCAAAACACATTGATATACGTCATCATTTTGTTCGAGAAATGGTAGCATCGGGCCAAGTGGTCTTGGAGCACGTGGCATCTGACAGCATGGCAGCTGACGTTTTAACCAAGGCTTTAACCAGGCCTAAACATGAGCAGTGTGTTCGTTCTCTGGGACTATCTAAAATGTAAATTGTTTATCCAGAGGTTGTCTCAAGGGGAAGTGTACGACGTTTCTTTGTTTATTCACGTCAAAACCTACTGATCGGGTTAATTGATTCATAACCAGTGTGCAAGATCCTATGTATCCTATGTATCTTATTTTGATCTCATCAATATTATATTGTTCTTTATTCCCAAATACTGTGTTCGTTTCTATGCGCTAGTTTCTCTGAACATTGCTAACAGTAGCAAATTTGTATTTTTCACTAGAAAATTTAACTATTTGTTACAAAATTAAACTGTTTAGTAGAAAATTCGTAATTTTTATTAATAGACAAACAAAGTGAAAACAGCGACTAAACCTCATGTTTAGGCAGTGTCGCAAGCAATCATGTTTTCGACAAATGCGAGATATCATGACTAGACATTTAATAAAAAGATTATAATGTGAACAAATAATTACTGTAGACTTTAATTTTAATGTATAGAATTTCTGAAAATAAAAACAAGAATCCAACGACAAAATTTGGACAACCACCATAAAATTCTCCTATTGTAATTTAAAAGAAAACTTTTTCTTAAAAAAAAAAAATTTCTTTGGACAAAAATAAAAAAGAGGAAAGAAAAATGAGAAGGCAACCAACCAAAAATTATTTGAAAAATAACAAAAATAAACAAGACGAAAGAAATAAAAAAAGAGAATGAAGGGGATTTGGTTGGTTGCCTTCTCATTTTTCTTTCCTCTTTTTTATTTTTGTCCGAAGAAAATTTTTTTCTTTCAAGAAAATTTTTTTTTTTTAAATCGCAATAGGAGCATTTTATGGTGGTTGTCCAAATTTGGTAGTTAGATTCTTGTTTTCATTTTCAGGAATTCTATACATTAACTTGAGTATTGGAGGTTAAATAGCATTTTGAATTTAATTTTAATTTGATTTAAAATTGTTAAATTTTGACTTTAATTTTCGTCATATTGTATGACTGACAACATAATTAAAAAAAATAAGGAGAAATGATTATTTAATTAATTAAATTATTATTGAATTACAAGATATAGAAAGACTTCAGGTTCGCATGTTCTCCGAAATTAAATAAATGATAAAACGTTTTCTTAATAGAATCATAGAAATTGTATTAAAAAAAATGATTAGATTTCAAATAATATTTACAATTTTTCGACAACTTTAGATCATTTTTATGTATTTCACGTGAAATTAATATTTTCAAACAAAAAGCATCAGTTTTAAATCCAATTACTTTTCTTCAAAAAAGTACTATTTACAAAATTGAACAATTTTTCATCGTCGTAATTGCTTTTCGTCAGAAATTGAAATTTTTATTGAAGAATCATTCTATTTTAAAGAACATTAATAATTTTGTAACAGTTTTATGTTACGTTGGCGATTCAAATAGAAAATTGGTATTTTAAAATTAAAATCTTTATAATTTGAAAAAAGATTTAAACAATTTCAAATCCTATTCAAAATGTTTTAATCTAAAATATTCCATTGCAACCAATTCAATTTGCAATTTTTTAATTAAAAAAAAAGAATCATTCTTTATTATTTAACAATATTTGTCTGTTCATGAAAAATTCGCAATTCTGGTAATCTATTTATTCTGTTAAAACTATTTTATATTTAAAAAATCCAAACCTATCTTAGAGTTAAATATGCATATATAAAAACTAAAGATTATTCGATAACTCATTACATTTTTCATAGTCTGTGATATCGATAATTTTCAACCTGAAATTTCCAACAGCTGCTTCCCCAAAACACACACACAATTCCGTGCATAATCAATCATATATTATAACCCAAGACGATTGTAAAACTAAGAGAGAGAGAGAGAGAGAGAGACAAAAAAGACAAACGATGCGAGCAGACGAATGACTCGTAAAACCATAGGTATAAAATACGCATACCGTACTCGTATAATTAATTAAAATCTTAAACCGTATAAAATATTACAATGAGATTCAAGTGGATAAGACAAACAATAATATGATGGATATTTGTAAAAGATACAATGTAGCGAGTTGTGACGAACAAGATTGAACGCATGATGCAAGATGCGTATTAATTAACCCACGATCATAATACCCACCTTGAAGCACTTCTTTTGGTTTTCGCAAAACCCTATACTTAATTTTATATTTATTTAATAGTCTTTTGTGAAAATTCACAACAATGCAATCATTTACTAATAAATCGCGTGTAAAAAGTTTGGTAAACTCGTGCAAAGAATAACCATTACACATATGATGAAGAAACATAACACAAAACTGGCCGCACACATCCGAAGACGCACTTTGTAAATGCGTGGTGTTTCATCTGAACAAGGTACAATTTCCTCGCAGACGATAAAGATGTTGAGGGATAAGAGGCGGTATTGCATAGCTGTCAAAGTACGTTCCTCGACCATTTTTACTCACGTGCATAGCAATCCAGTGTGATCCAGGTTTCATTACCCCGTCAAGGTTGGCAACGATACAGGCCGGTCTCATTCAAATTTTCGGAATTCAATCTGCTGGAAACACCCCAGTCGTGCACGCTGGTATAGTCCGAATTGCTTGAAGAATCTCTAAACTGTTCATCCTTTTTTGGCGGATTGGCAACCGATGGTAAATTCGGTAATAAGTGATTCACTTCACGTGACGTAGATTGCTCATTGATTTTGTCCATGGAGCGCTCAATTTTCCCAGCAAGCGTACGCAATGCCACCAACTCTGCTGTAGGTTTACTGATGGTCAAAGTTTTGATTTTGTTGATTGATTCTACAACCAATTTTTTAGTTTAAAAGCATTGTTCAGAGCACATGTGAAGATTTCTCCCTTTTTTACACCATGATGGAAACAGTACTCGTTAGTAATATTTAAATTTTTGAAAGCAGGACAAGATAATTCCTCCAAATTGACAATTTGCCTACTCATAATATTTTGCAAAAGTTTAGCCTTCTCCCGCCTGCGTGTGTATATCTGACCTGCTGTTTTAGCGACTTCTCTGAGAGTTAAGTGCAAATGCTTCACTGGGACGTCTCCCTCGAACCACTCGATCCCATGGTAATAGCAAGTGAGCCAATTATTTTGTTGTCTTGTTCGATCAGGCAGGTCTGAAAAGGGGTGTGGTGGTGCTGATATCTAGTGTGCAATATAATTTCGATCTACAGAAACTAGAGCCACTTCTTTGGCGATGAAATGATCTTCGAGACTTCGGAATCCTTGAATATCTATCACGTAGTCCATATCCTCTTCTTGGTAAGAAAGTGTATGTGATGGTGGAGTTGGTGACAAAGAGTTCAGGTGGACGATAAACGAGAGACGGCTATGATGTAACTAATCAACACTACAGTGTTCGATTAAATGAGCGCTGATAACAACTCGTTTGTTTGCTTAGGACTGATGCTGCTCGTCTACACAGGTGTTTCAGGAAGTAAAATGATTCATGATCACAGATTCTGAGAACTGGACGTTAGATATTATCCTCCAAAGTCAACAATAACTTGCCTGGACGCGTCTATTTCTGAAACGTTATCATATTCAGCGTAAACAAGGCAGTTTATCGTCTTGGTGAGTGCTTCCTCAAATCTTACCTCGATGCGAAGACTTCCATGTTTTACAAGATTCCAGTGAGAATTATAGTTTGCAGATAGGACTGGTGTGAGATCAAAAGCAAAAAGACAGTAACCATTCCCGTAATCATAACGGTCAATGTCATTACCCTCGTTTAGGGAATGAATACCAGTTCCAGAAAATAGAGTGTGATAAGCGTCAACATAAAGATGCTCTTTCGTAAACTCTGGTTGTAACGGTTTTGAGGGAATTTGTGTACCGCCAACGCGAAAGGATAGAAAGTTAATTTTATAATTTTTAAAATTAAATGGGTTGAGATCCTTATTTCCGTTAAATGCTTTATTCTCGACAAAACCGATAATTACTCTTTTCGGTAGCTGGCCTAGAATCACATTGTCTGGAGTATCACCGTGAACTCCGGCATGTAGAATGAGTGTCTTGACTTCGACCCTTGTTTTTGGATATTTTGCCGTTCCTTGAGAAAGAGCTTTTGCGTGTGCAAGTAGAACTCCGGGGCTTATTTTCGACCTTCGAACTAAAAGTGTTGCTTCTATGATATGCAGACGGCACTCGTTGGTAGGATCCATGAGGCAAAAAGAGTCTTTTGTTCGAACAAACCGAAGACGCATTTCGACTCCGTTGAGAAGAAATTTGTTCTAGTTGAAAATATCGCAATGCAAATGACCGGTAAGGTCCAATGTCTCGCCTGCACCAAATAATCCTCGACGGATGTCGAAACCTGTACGTTCTGTTGATAAATCATCCATTTTTCCCGCAGTGTCGGCATACCACAGGACTGACGTTAGATGACTCTTTTTTGCGGCTGGTCCATAATTGAGTAATGTTTCGATGTATGCTCTGTAGGCATAAGCATTGTTTGGTGGGGATACGAGTTTTTGATTGAAGTATGCGTCCACCTGGTTGAACATTAAGTGAAGTAGATTGTTCACCGGTGCGACTTTGTCCAAATTCGTAGCATTTGCTGAAGTTTTTTCTGGAGCTTGTAACTTGACTTTTATACTGAGCATCGTGTGTACGAGATCGAATCTATTCCTCGCCGTGACCGGGAATGACGAATTCTATCGGAGAACCGACCGTCAGGGAGGAAACGGGTTTGTAATGGATCCATTGCGAACTCTCCCACGCTTTTGCCTTCTTGTAGCCTTACTGGCTGTCCTCGTCTTTGTTTTCTTTTTCTTATTTTTATTTTTACTCTTCTTTTTATTATTTTTCTCTTTACTTTGTCCTATTCTCTTCACTCTTTTTTTAGTATTCCTCCTACGTTTTACTCCCGCTACACGCGATCCACAGCGCGCGCTATTCAACTGAGCGCCTAAATTTTTTGCCGCGAATTTATAACCAGATCCCCTTATAAGATTTTCAATTTTATCAACTGATTTTTTTAAGATTCTCTCCAGACTCTTTAAATGGTTTTTTAATGCTTTTTTAAGGGGAATTTTGTTGTCAACATCGTTTAAAACATTAACTCCTGTGCGGAAGGCCTCCTTACCGACTGTATGTGCACCGCGCACAAGTATTGGTAAAACTCGCCGAAAAAGTCCACCAAGAAAACTTCCTATTCCATGTCCTCTCTGATATCTCGAACCGACATAAACATTTGATATACCCATTCCCCCTGCTTGTGTTGTATAATATTCTACGTAATGGCTCATTCTCTGTTCATTTCTTTCTCTAGTTTTTCATCTTTTTTCTGCTTGCATTATCCACATACACTATACGCACAAACTCTATATATTAATTTTTAATCAATTCGTTTAAAATGAAGTGTGACAGTCAGAGTACCAAACTCGAATGGTATTCGTAGTCCGAGATGATCTATTCTTATATCTATTTCCACTGTACGAAATTCAGAATGTAAAAGAGGAATGTATTAAGGTGGAGCAAACTGTGTAATTTGTGTA
The DNA here is from genome assembly GCA_932195095.1 of Andricus curvator. NCBI lineage: Eukaryota > Metazoa > Arthropoda > Insecta > Hymenoptera > Cynipidae > Andricus > Andricus curvator. The sequence continues at coordinate 67,496 of CAKNYM010050976.1, forward strand.
GATGCAAATACGTAATTTTAAGTTAAAACAGGAATTATTCGTAACAGTGGTGTTTGAACATCACCCGTGATTCGTGCTTCACATATAGCACAGTAAATAAACATTTTTTCAGGAAGACCCCGAGCTAGGCTAGGTGGGTGATTAGCAGAGTGGGTGGTATCAACAGATATCAATTCCTGTGGTGCAAAATCGAGAAGGCGAGATAATTTTTCACTGATTACAAAAAAGTGACGTCCACTTATTTTACAAGTATCTGACCAAATTTTTTCAATTTTTACATAGCAATCTTCTTCTTCTTTAAAAATTAGTTTCACGTGATCACGTCCAATCGCTTTATCGTTTATGGCTTTAACGAGATCGCTTGTCTTTCTGTAAACACCAGGTCGAAAGAAAGAAACTAGTGGTTTCTTCCAAAACCCATCCAACACATTACTTTTATAACTTTTTCCAATTTCGTTATCTTCAACTTCATCAAGTTCAGTGTCAGTTTTCATTACATAAGGCAGTGAAAATTTATCAAGCAAATCTTTTTCATGCATTTTGAACTCTTGAATCTCACCCTGAATCAGATTATCACCATCAGCGGTTTCTTCTACTACTTCTTTACTTATTTCACTCACATTTGACAGAATAACTACACGATTTTCCATTGAATTTGATAAATCGTGTCTTACGTGTAGAAATGTTCCGGGAAATTGAATTCCCGCAAGTCCTACAACCCAATGGCCATGTAAGCGAATTTCGTGAGGGAGTAGAGTTGTAAAACGGGTTGTACTGTTATTTGGAAAATACTTCATACTACTATTACTCGGTAAAATTATATGAAATTGATCTTCATTCATTTTAATACTTTTAGATCTGATGCTGGAATCCAAGAGTTAAATTTATTAGGATAACCTGACCACTTGACAAAATAACGCTGCTTGGCACCCTTTCCTTTTGTTTGAATAACTCGTTCAATTATAAACTGCTCGCTGTTATCGTGTTTATCTTCTTTTTTCACTTCTGACGATTCTCGCTCATAAAAAAGACCCTCAATAGCTTCGCCTGTAAGATCTTGCAACTCGTAAACACAAGTCGACTGTTTGCGTAAGTTAATTACGCGTTTCATTTCAAAAAGCTCTTCAGTCCAGCCAATTTCGTAACCTTTCTCAAAGGCACCTCTCTTTCTACTGATGCGCACAAGATCACCCCACTTATATCTAGGTTTTTTTTACCTATCATCGACTTTCTGCCGTATTTTCTTTGTATATTTGAAAGTGCAATAGCTGCATTATCTAGCGTTACTGCTGATGGCGCCATACCAATGCTCGAATGTCGTGCATTATTGTAAGCCTGAACAATGTTTTGTAAAACATCAATATACCGATAAGTATTTTTATGTGTGAAATAACGCCACGTACGTTCCTGTAGAGTGCGATTAAATCGCTCAACTATAGCTGCTTCAACATTAGAATCACGTACAGTACGAAATATTATGGTACATTATGATAAAAACTTTCGGAACATTTGTCCAAGAAACTCTTTCCCCTTATCAGTTTGTAAAAACATTGAAAATCGTTTTTCCTTTCCTTTGAGAATACGTTCAAAAGCATTTTTCACTTCCAACGTGGTTTTATCAGGAAGCGGTTCGACCCATGCGTATTTACTCACGGTGTCAATCACCACAAGTAAGTATGAAAAACCATCGTTGTAAGTTCTTAAACTTTCCAAATCGACCAAGTCACTCTCCCAAAGCTGATCTATGTTATTTAAATTGTAATGTCTTCGCTCCAATTTGTGCCGGATAGGGACATGCATATTATAAGCATTTTGACTTTTTAACCAGTCAATTACATTCACTTGTGAAATTTTCCCACGTACAGCATTAACTAATTTATCAATACCCCCATAAGATGCGGGGTGATAGGGGTCGTAGTAAGTGTCGTGTAATAAACTCATTTTTGTTTTTAAAAAATTATTTTGAACCACTTTGTTGGGTTTTTACTCGCACTTCCAGCATTAACTTCCTTTTTTCGTGAAAGTCGATTTTTACTTCTGCTACTCTTACCCCAACTCTTATCTTCTCTCTCGCTGTTGGTACTACTATCCTCGTCGTCTGTTATCAAGAAATCTTCAAAACCTGTGTATTTCTCGTGTTTTCTACCTGCTACTTTGGCTGCTGTTGTAAACGGCAACGTTTTTGGTTTTCGTAATCACTCGACGTCATAAGAAGGCAAAGAAGGGAGACGAGGCGAAACTTGAGATATTTGAATCTTTGACACACTTTTCATCAATAAAAACTGTACCACGTTCATTCCACTTTAAACGTTCACGAGCGTCAGGTTTAGAAAGACGTTCCAGTAACATATTTCCTTTTAGAGCAAAACTTTGTGGAATTGTTGAAAGTATCCTATTATTATTTAAAGATTGATCACCATTATTATCATCTTCATCGTTCTTTTCCGCGAGCAGCATTAGACTTCTTAGCGGGTAGATTAAATAGCTTAAATGACATTGAGAGTGATGATAATGATTTAAAAATTTTGGAAAGAAATTGTTTTTAAATATTGTTTAAAAAAAAGATCTTAATTATAGAGAACGCATCGTGACTAGAAAAAAAAGTACCCCGTGTTTGATTTTTTAGTGAAATTTTTCTAAAATTTGTATCTGTGCCAGAGGTAATCTTAATCGAATATGACGAAAACCCCGCAGGTATGGAGGTGGATAATGTGGAGGAGGAGGATGAGGAGGAGATGGAGGAAGAAAGAGCCGTTCTTTTCCCCGTGATTCCACGATCGGTTCAACTTTGACCGTTTTGAAGCAGGTCCCAGCAGGGTGAACGAAAGACAAAACCTGCAAGGTGAATATAATATTTGATTATTCTGATCACTGTTTAAAACTTTTTTTCAAAGTAGTAATAATAATCGGTTTTGAATTTCTTTTACTTTTATTGACTTGTATAATGTCTTATATTATATTAATTTAATGAAATTGTTTTTTTTTTATAGACGCTGATACCACCGATTTATCCAAATCATTGGATGGTCAATTTGGGGGTGGTGTCAACGTTGGAGAACAACCTGTAGGAACTATTCAACAGGGAAGTTTTCCCGAACTGGAGGAGGAGGAAAGCGGTTCCGAAAAGGAGGAGAGTGAACCGGTTCCTAGCACTTCAAGTGGACATCAAAAAGAAAAGGTCAGAGTTGTAATAATAACATAGAAGGGTGTATGTCGGGTAGCAAAATTGTCATAATCGGGGAGCGTATAAATCGTGTAGAAAATTTAAAATATGAGAGTAGAGAAATCGAGATCAAAGTTAAAATCCCGGATGAGAGTCAATGTCCGGTCGAATGGCTCGAAAGTTCTTTTAAAGAAGTTTTTGATGACGTAATTCGTAATTACCCACCAACTGATAAGGTGGGAATTAAGTTTTATGCTAACAGTTTTACGCAGAAAGAAGCAGGTCTCTCATTTCAGTATGTGAGGGATCTCGATTTTACAAAAATATGGGATCTGGTTTTTTCTGTGACTCAGAGTGTGGAAGAGTATTGTCTCGACGATAGTTTCCGTATTGTAGATGATCGTATAGATGTACCTTTTGGGCGTGGTTATGCAGATTTGAATCTGGATAGTCCAAAAACGAGATCGTTAGTAATTATAGCTAATAACGATAATTTATGTCTACCGCGTGCAATTGTGGTCGGGCGTGTGTATGTGAAGCTTGGCAAGGAACGTAGTAAAGAAGCTCAAAAAGTATGGGTTTCAGTTAGGAAGAAAACTTCTAGTCATCAAAAAAACTTGGCAGAAGAATTAGTGCGGCAAGCTGGTGTTAGAATACCAGCAGAAGGTTTTGGTGTCCCGGAAATGTTAAAATTTCAAAAATATCTTGCTCTTGAGCAAATAGCTCTTATAATTATCCTTCACTCTAATGTGAATAACGTGGGGCACTACAACCTAATAACAAATTTGACTGGCGCCGCTTCCAATGTACTTTTTTGTATTGAATGTAACAAGGCGTACAGGAGACTCAGTGACCATAGATGTAAACACAGATGTACTGCTTGTTATAGAAAACCTGCTTGTTCTTTAAGAATGAATTTACAGGATCAGCTTGAAACCAAGAAGTGTGATGCTTGTTTACGTAGTTTCGTGAATATCGACTATTTCAATTACCACATTTCTCCAGATTCTTATTCCAAGGGAAAAAGTATCTGTAGTGTTTTGAAAATTTGCACAGGGTGTACAAAATTAATAAATTTCATGAAAAATAAAGACCATCAGTGTGGTTTTACATATTGTAGAGTATGTAAAACAACCCGTGAATATAGCCATGAGTGTTTTATAAAACCTGTGAAAAATGAAAAACCAACTGATCCAGTAATATTTATTTTTTACTATCTCGAGACCCAACAATACCAATCGCTTGAAGGTGATCGCACTACAAACGTCCATGTTGCGAATCTGTGCGTTGCCCATCAAGTGTGTTCCTTCTGTCTCGAGGAGGATGATATGAAAAAGCCGTGTGAACACTGTGGTATTGTTTGAGAATTTATTTTCAAAGGGGAAAGATGTGTCGACAACTTTCTTGATTTTGTACTTAGACCAGTACAAAATTTCAAAAGAATAACATGCATTGCACATAATGCGAAAAGTTACGGCGCACATTTCCTCTTGAAAAATTTGGTCGAACGTGATGAGTGTTCTGGTAAAAAAAGCCTAAGATTACAATGAACCAATCAAATTTTTTTTAATAGAGGTCAATAAAACCAGGTTTATTGATAGCCTCAATTATTTGCAAATGGGCCTCAGTCGATTACCAGCAGCATTTGGACTTAAGGGTGAAAAAAAGGTACCTTTCCCCATCTTTTTAACACCCTTGGAAATCAGTCGATTATTGTGTAAATGATGTCGACATTCTTCGTCGAGCCTGTCTGGAATTTCGTAAGAAATTTTTAACAGTCGGTAACGTTTGCCCGTTTACCGAGTGTATCACTACACCATCGGCTTGCTCACTAGTTTATAGAAAAAATCACCTTGAGGAAAATACAATTCCTATTATTCCAACTAGAGGTTATAGATGGATAGACCCTCAGTCAAAAAAGGGAGTAGAGTGGTTGTTGTGGGAAGAGCAACAATGTGGTGTCAGTATTCACCATGCTGGTAGAGGCCGAGAATATCGGGTTAAGGAAGGCATGCTAGTTGACGGCTTTTATGAAGAGCAAGAAAGCGGGTTACAGCATATCCTTTAATTTCAGGGCTGTTTCTGGCATGGTTGTGAACGTTGTTTCCCCGACAATCGTGATAAACAATTAAATAGCTCGGATGAGAGTCTTAACGCTCAATTTGAGCGAACACGTGCGTTGACTCAAATACTGAATCCCATTGGGTATATTGTAACAGAGATGTGGGAGTGTGAATTTGATAGATTGAAAGAAACCGATGCCAATCTAACAAATTTTCTCTCTATGCATCATGTTTTAATAAATGACCCGTTAAATCCTCGTGATGCATTTTTTGGTGGACGCACGGGTAATACCCCCTGCTATTATGTTGTAAAAGATGGGGGAAAAATGCTCTACCTCGACGTCTGCACATTATACCTGAAAGTGTTGAAATCCGGTAAGTTCCCAATAGGTCATCCGGATATATACGTAGGTGATGAGTGTGAAGTATTAACGGGTAGCAATAATTTAGATATTTCAAAAGTCGAAGGATTAATTAAGTGCTGAATCCGTCCACCTCATGTTTGCTCTTTGCCGCGAGTGTTGTGAGAAGTTAGAACAGGGCAACTGTACCTATGAGGCAGTTTTACGTGAGTTTGAACGTACAGGGGTTTCTGATGAACTGAAGAAAGCTGTCACGATAGGGTATAAAATTGTCAAAATCCACGAAATTTGGCAATATAAAACTACTCAGTACAACCCTGCTACTGGTCTTTTTGCTAAATATATCAACATGTTTTATATGAGCAAGCAAGAGTCTGAAGATTGTCCCAGGGGGTGTATTGATGAAATTTCGAGGCAGAGACATTTAGACGAGTTAAAGGAAAAAGAGGGGATAGAGCTTGACCGTGCGAAGATAGAGAAAAATCCAGGATTGCGTGCTGTTGCTAGGTTATGCTTAAATTCTTTTTGGGGTAAATTCGGTCAGAAGGAGAATTTACAACAAACTGTCATTATTCAAAAGCGTGATGTGTGTGTGTGTGTGTCTACGCACGTGTGTATGTGTGTGTCTGTATCTGTGTGTGAGAGCATGAGAGATAATTGTAAAAAAATGTAAAATAGAATAATGTTAAGGTATTATACGGATAAAACTTTTTTTTTTTTTTTCCAAATTCGAAGTGTAGATTTATTCCTTTTCCATTTTCACGTTTGGAAACTCCCTGTGTGACGTCACAAGACCCAAAATCTTCCAGATGGGGACCCCCTTCCCCCTCTCCAACTACGTAGACCGTTGCTACTCAGTCTTATCTACTGCAGCGCGTCGCCGACAGTCGCGGGGCGCGGGGTAGAGAGGGGGATTAGGCCACGCCCATAACGGCGCCCCATAGTCATTCCTTACTACTACCAAGTTTTTAAAAACATTTTTATTGAGTAGACGGGTGCAAATTTAGGATTTTTAGCATTCAGATGAGAGGCGAAACTTTTTATTTTTGAATTTGTATTGAATTGGAAAAGGGTTTAGTTTTAAATTAGAGCATTGAAAACGATATCGTCAATTCATATATTTTAACCAGAAATATTTTCACTGTTCAATTTATAAAAGTTTAAATTGTAAAATGTTGCAGTTTAATGGAATTTAATTTTAAATTGTTTAATTCGAAAGTTTGAGCAACCATTTTTTACGTGGAAATTATTATGCGTTTGAATAAAATATTTCGGAATAAAAAATGTTGTAAGCTTCGATTGTAAGAGTTTAAAATTCAAAAGAGTTATACTTTGAATGCTATAATGTGCAGTTCAGTTTTGATTACTTGAAATGAAAAAATTTTCACTTTTAAGAGTTCGAATTTTTTAATTTCAATGACCGTAAAGATCTTTTGCGAACCGGGAAAAGACCGGGAATTTTTTTCTCGATTAAATTGGCCACCCTGTTATTCATCTTATAACAGTCAAACCGTACCATTTAAAAAGATTTTATTCTCAAATATTGCCACTAAAATTAAACATTAAAAACTTTGAAATGAAACCAATATAAATTTTAAGACATTGGATCAAAAATGCTCAGTGCTGTCCGATCTTTTTATATCACCCGTTTCTTTACACCTTCATTTTAAATATTTCAAATATATTCTACTTTTAGTCAGTAACTTGATAAGTAATATATATTTAGAGGAAAGGATAGTCTAAATAATAGAATAAATAAATTTGTAATTGCTTTATTCCGTTTATTAAACATTCTATGTTGAAAATGTCACAATATGATTTATTAATTTATTATTTAGATTTGTTTATTTATTGCACCACATCGAAAGACGGAGAAATCACGATGGAATTGAATAAAATAAATAAAAATAAAATAAAATCAATTAAAATGACACTCCCGAAATAATGTTCACTTTATTTAATTTTCTGAAATACGTGATAATAATAATAAATATAATTATTATTATGAATTATTATTATTATGAATTTAGGTATAGTTTGAGTCTTATAGTATAGCATAGTAATTGAATCCAGCGAACACTGCAGAAAGCAAGCGGTAGTAGGACCCCCTCCATCGAGCAGAGTGGGGACTTCCTTATGCATCGCATGCGCACTAGTGCAAGGTGCCCACGTTGGGAGCACTGATTAAGTTAGTATATATATAAATATATATAGTATATTGCAGAGTATTATAGAAAAAAGTAATCGGAAATATCACGTGACCAAACCAGCTCTTGGTTATGAAATTTTTTTTGGTGTTCACCATGTCCAAACGCAATGATATATCGCTCTCAAAATTTGGAATATAGGAAATGAGACAATAAATTGCGTTTGTATATTTAGTTTCAGTAATAATTTTGAAAAAAATTATCCATGTAAAAAATAATGTGTAAAATTTCATAAACGAGCTTGGTCATGTGATCTCTATCTTTACCGACGTTGAAAGCTTCTTTTTTTCTCCACTAGAAATTTCTAAAAATGCTCCAAAAATAATGACAGGTTACGAGTGTGCAGATACTTATTTTTTGATTTGCAACAAATGTGCAAATGTTATTGTTTATATTGATTTTTTAAAATTTTTAGACGATTTAGTCCAAAATTGGTGTCAATTATCAACATACGCGAATCAAAAAATCTGAAATGCATCAAATCAAACATTACATGCAAAGTGCTCGACTCGAGTGGTAATATCCTATTTTATTAATTTATAAATAAAATTTCTTTGAAATTATAAACATATTGATGTATACAAACGTTCCTTAGTGCTTTTTATTTAATCGCTCAAATTCTAAACATGATATCTCAATCCCTGTGGACGTAGTGAGCACAAAAAAAAAATGAAAATAATATTACACATTTATTTTTTACATGAATAATTTTTTTCAAAATTATTACTCAAGCTAAATATACAAACCCAATTTATTGCCCCATTTCCTATATTCCAAATTTTGAGAGCGATATATCATTGCGTTTGGACATGGTGAACACCAAAAAAAATTGTTATAACCGAGGACTGGTTTGGTCACGTGGTCACCGTAGAGCATGCCCTTAATTCTATAAAAAATTGAGCCTTTTCGTTGAAAAATAGCCACACTCTGAATTATTTAATTGAAATTGTTTCAATAATTATTAATTATTGTCAATTTACAAAGCAACACAGAAAAGCATAATCGGAGAGACATTCTTAGTTGACTACGTAAACAAATTGTGCCTATCCCTTGAAAAATAGCCAAACTCTGAATATTAATACAATAAAAGTTTATACAATTATAAAAAAACATGTAAAACACATGATAAAAAGCTTTTTATTACTTAAGACTAACTTAACTTATGAATGAACTTCGCGTTTAAAAGTCAAATTTTTTATTGCATTCGATCTTACTTACATTTTTTCTCTTAATATTAAGTTTGAACATGAAATACTGGAATGAAATCAACATAAAATTTTAAGAATTTATCATAGAATTTGGGTTTCAAAAATGCGAAGTCGACAGTGGAATTTGAACTAAACTTGAAAAAAACTCTGAGAAATTAAAACAGAAACAAAAACTTGAATACAGAAAATGGAAACCGTATTTTTCAACTAAAAAAGATCAACTTTTAACCAACATGGAATAGTTAAATTTTCAGCTAAAAAATTTAGTTTCAACCAAAAAAAAACGAATTTCCCACAGAATAGTTAAATTTCCAACCAAAGAGCTGAATTTAAAAAAAAATTATAAATCTTCAACTGGGATAGTTAAATTTTCAGTTGAAAATAAATTTTCAAACAAAAACAATGATTTTTCAACAAAATAGTTGAATTTTCAACCAAAATTGATAAATTCTCAACGGAAAATGTTGTAGTTGATACTTCAACCAAAACGGATTTTTATTTTAAATCAAAAACAGGTGGAGTCAACCAAAAAAGACGAATTTTCAGAAAAGCAGTGGATTTTTCAACAAAATGGTATACTTTTTTAGAAAAATTGTTTCATTTTCAACAAAGTAGATTAATTTTTAACCAAAAGGTGGAATTTTCTACCAAAAACATGACCTTTTAACCAAGAAGATTAATTTTCTGCCTGAAAATACAGGCCTTCAAGGAAATAGTTGAAGTGTCAATTAAACATGATAAATTTTTAACCAAAAATTAAATAGTAACATTTTTAATCTGAAAAACTAATAGTTAAAAATAAAAAATTTCAACAAAGTAGTTCAATTTTCAAACAAAGAGATGAATTTTTAACTAAAATGTTGCATCTTCAGTCAAAAAATAAAATTTTAACAAAGTAGTTCAAGTTTCAACCAAGTAGTTGAATTTTCGAGCAGGAATCTTAAATTTTCTCCAAAAAACACGAAATTTCAACAAAATACACTAGAGTCCCTTTATAGCAGTTCCCTCTATAACAGACAATGCGGTCCAATTTACGAAAGAGAGGCGTTTGTAAGGTCAGCGGAGGTGCGATGTTTACGGTTCGGCGCTATAAGATGCCACAAGCAAGAAGGAGAAGAAGAACGGTTTGTATATTCCCTCTATAACAACTTTGTTGATTAAGGGTACCCACGAGACGGATGCTATAGAAGGACTCTAGTGTAAATAAATTTTCAACTAAGAAAGACAAATTTTCAACAAAAATGAAATAGTTAAATTTTCAGTTAAAAAAAGTAATGTTTCACCAAAAAACAAATTGCCAAGAAAATAGTACAATTTTCAACGAAAACATTTTAAAATAAAATCAAGAATCTTCAAACAGAAAACTGAATTAATAAAAATAGTTCTACTTTCGACCAAGTAGTTGAATTGTCAACCAAGAAGATTAATTTTCTATAAATTTTTTTTTTAAATACATAAGTTTTTAAACAAATATTTTAATTTTAAACAAAGAAAAAAAATTTCAACCAAAAATTCTGTAAAAAAATTTAGCCTATTCGTTGAAAATAGCCAAAATCTAAATTTGCAAAGCAGCATAGAAAAGAATCACCGGAAAGACATTCTTAGTTGACTCCGTAAACAAATTGTGAAGAATAGCCTTGAAAAATAGCCAATCTCGAGATATGTTTATAAATATTGTTCAAATAATTAATAATTCATGGAAATTTGCAAAGTATCATACAAAAAAGTCATCCGAAGGATATTCTTAGATGATTCTGTAAAAGTTTATTCGTTGAAAAATGGTCAAGCACTGAATTTGGTTATGAAAATTGTTTATATAATTGATAATTTTTATAAATTTGCAAAATATCGTAAGAAATAGTTATCGTCTCCGTTTTTTTAGGTATAAATGAGTCAAGGATGAACACATTAAAAAAATTTTTTAAGCTTCTTTAAATTAAAAAAATAATTCAAATTTTAATGTGTTCTAAAAAAATAACACAGGATGAATATATATTTCAACTGCTTAATATTGCAATAATAGTTACGATTAGAAGGACGTCATATTTTTTTTTAAATGTAACTGAAAGTTGAATAAAATAAAATCCTAAACGTTCATAATTTTTATTGTTAATTAAAATTAGAAGTATGTCTATGAAAATTAAAATAAAAGTAAAACAAAATAAATTCCTAAATGTTCATAATTTGTATTGTTTACTATTCTACTAAAAAAGTGAGGCTATATAATTTTAAAAAGAAACATTAAGAAATGAGCCAAAATATTAATCAAAATTGTAAATTTTTCTTAAAAAAATTCCCAAAATTTAATGTTGTTATTTTTTTAATTCAAAAAGAAAACTACGCATCCTATCAAAAAGCAATTATTAACAAATTTTTGAATCTTTTTCCAGTCCACAATTTTTGTCAATTTACTTTTTTTCCTTCCCTGCATAGTTTCACCGCAAAATGGAACTTTTCATTTTTTCTTGTGGTTTAAACTAGACTTGTTGGTCAAAAAATGCTGGTCAACGAACTCGATCTTTCTAATTGGTCTCTAAAAACGTGTACCAAAGCACAAGCTAGTCCGATTAGTCTTTCAAAAGTTATTCGGTACACAGGCGACAACAACGACAACAACAAAGACGAGGCACCATCGTAAAACCTGTTTTTTCGGATTCAGGGGGTCTCGAAACTTGGAGATTCAAAAAAATCTACGATAGTCGGTTTTCACATGAAACTAATGCCTTCTCATTATGATGAGAATGTAAAAAATTATAAATATTACCGCTAACATTTATTAAGTGTGTCATTAGTGCAAAACATCATATATACAATCTCAGACTGTGTATAATGTAAGTTATCTTCCAATGCAAACTCAGCTAGTCATTCCATTTGATACTTGCGTAAACAAGCTTTCTTCATAAAAGACGCATTATCTTGCCCTTCACCATCAGTTTCATTCCGTGATGATACAGTTTCTTTTAAAAATGGGATCAATATTCAATGTCAGTTTCCTAATACTTTCTGCCGTTTTGTCGCAAGAAATGGTGGTTGCATTTGATGATAATCCAGGTAAGTGAACTAATAATATTTATGTCTTTCGAAAAAAAAATCAATTTACACTTGCGCTGCTTAGAATTTTACCCATCCGTGCGTGAAAAACTCTAAATAGTTCCTCCCAAATGCCACGTATTCAGAAAAGGTAACATATGGTCAACCACTTCTACTCGGAATCAAACCAAAGGGTTTTACCGGGATATTATTTAGGACCCAGTGATAAATACAAGACAAACTAAAAAGAAAGATTTTATAAATTTTTTGTGTTTGGGAGGTTCTGACCTGACACGTGTCACGAATCTACTATGGTACGTATAGGATTCCATATGGCTTCCCGTGTAGGTTCCCAAATATGTTCCTATATGGAATCCCTCATTGATTCCTCTACTATTTCGTGTCCCAATTTGGCCATTTAACTTTATATAGGAATTCATGTGGATTCCCTTATAGATCCATATATGGACAAATGCCACGTCTTCAGCAAAGGTAACATATGGCCAACCATTTCCAATCCGAATCAAACCAAATGGTTTTGCAGGGATATTATTTAGAACCCAGTGATAAATACAAGACAAAAAATGTGCCCGCTTTGCGGGCACATTCTCATCGCGCGCTTCGCGCGCAACTCGCTTCGCTCGCAAGTTTGAGCGCGCCTAGGGCGCGCGACTGTTGGATCTCGCGCTTCGCGCTCGATCATATATTTATCTAGCGCTTCGCGCTCGATTATGTATTCACCTCGCGCTACGCGCTCGGGCGTATCTAGATCGCGCTTTACGCTCGGTTCCTCTAGATTTTTGAATTTCGTGTTCGACTTCGATGAAAAGAAAAAGTTTGTTTGCAAATATTATAAAATTATCAAAACCTCTACATATTAAGTGATTGTTAAATTTGTTTTTATTTTAGACTGAAAAGGAACATTATTTACTCAAGGTTCTATCGACCTTAAGGAACACATTCTCATCCAGACACTCGCGCTAGATATTTGATTTAAAAATCATTTGAACCTTGCGTTCCACGCTCGGTTCTGTGCACCGTATGATAGAAACAAAAAAGTTGGAGCGCACTTACGGCGTGCGATTTGGTAAATACACTGAGCGCGCACTTTGTGCTTCGTGTCATATGTTCTTCATATACAAATTACTAAATTTGTATTTGATTTCAAATGAAAAATAATGATATAATTGAGGCGACAAATTTTATTAGTTAACATTTTATTTTAGCTTGTGCCGTTTATCAAAAAAGTTAATTTTTTCATTTTGAATATATTCTTACCACAAAAATTGATTAGGGTTGTGTAAGTCTTTTTTGAATGCACAATTTTTGTTCATTTATATGTTTTCGTACCTTGCATTGTTTTTTCAAAACTTTGATTTTTTTTACTGTCAATGTTATTTTCACGAATAAAACAAAAACCACGCATCCTATCGAAACATGAGTCACAATAAATTTGTACCTCTTCCATGGATGAACAAATTTTGTTTCGGTCATTTTTTCGTAGCTGGTAATATTCGTCTGAGAATTTGATTTTTCTATTTTCAATGCTGTTTTTTACGAATAAAACAAAAACTACGCGTCATATCAAAAAGTGAATGATAAGAAATTTGTAGATCTTTTTTAGGTGCACAATTTTGGTGAGATGATCTTTTCTGGTATCTTGCATAGTTTTACAGCAAAATGGCTTTTTTGATTTTTCATTAATTTTTTGTGCGATCAAAATTTGAATTTTTTATTTTTCGAAAAATTCAAAAAGTTGTCATGAAAATATTATAGGGTGTTCAAGAATCAACGTTTTTCTCCTCTTGACTTTTTTCATATCGTGCGTTTTTCGGCTTAAAATGTTCATTTTCGTTTGTTTTTTGGAATTTTGAAAATGCTATAACTCCAGTAATTTTTTTTTATCACGAAAAGTCATAAGAATATTTTGTTCGTCATTTTACGTACTACTAATAACCGTACATAGAATTTTCAAATCTTCCAAAAAAGTGGTCTCAAAAATTTTCAAAATGTGCTCACTTTTTGGATTTTCATCCAAAATAGCTGGTTAACGAACTCGTTCTCTATTTTTCGGCCATAAAAAAGTGTGCCAAAGCTCAATCAAATCTGATCATTTTTTCGAAAGTTATCGTGGCTACAGACAGACAGACAGACAGACAGACAGACAGACAGACAGACAGACA
>CAKNYM010050976.1:82236-200917 GCA_932195095.1 Andricus curvator
GACAGACAGACAGACAGACAGACAGACAGACAGACAGACAGACAGACTACAGACTACAGACAGACAGACACCTTCGTAAAAATCGTTTTTTCTGACTCAGGTCTCAAAACGTGGACATTTGATGAAAACCGACTATGTCAAATTTTACATAAAACCAATACCTTCTCATTAGAATGAGAATGTAATAAAAAATTCCATTTTGCTGTGAAACTATGCAAGACACGAGAAAAGATCATTCCACCAAAATTGTACACCCAAAAAAGATCTACAAATTTCTTATCATTCGCTTTTTGATATGACGCGTAGTTTTTGTTTTATTCGTAAAAAACAGCATTGAAAATAGAAAAATCAAATTTTTAGACGAATAACATGAGCAACGAAAAAAATGACAAGAACAACATTTGTTCATCCAAGGAAGAGGTACAAATTTGTATGTAAATCATATTTCGATAGGATGCGTAGTTTTTGTTTTATTCGTGAAAATAACATTGACAGTAAAAAAAATAAAATTTTTGAAAAAACAATGCAAGGTACGAAAACATATAAATGAACAAAAATTGTGCATTCAAAAAAGATTTACAAACTTGTAATCAATTTTTGTTGTAAGAATATATTCAAAATGAAAAAATTAACTTTTTTGAAAAACGGCACAAGCTAAAATAAAATTTTAATGAATAAAATTTGTCGCCTAAATTATATCATTATTTTTCATTTGAAATCAAATACAAATTTAGTAATTTGTATATGAAGAACATATAACACGAAGCACAAAGTACACGCTCAGTGTATTTACCAAATCGCACGTCGTAAGTGCGTTCAAACTTTTTTGTTTCTATCATACGGTGCACAGAACTGAGCGTGGAACGCAAGGTTCAAATGATTTTCAAATCAAATATCGAGCGCGAAGCGCGAGTGTCTGGATGAGAATGTGTTCCTTAAGGTCGATAGAACCTTGAGTAAATGAAGTTCCTTTTCAGTATAAAATAAAAACAAATTTAACAATCACTTAATATGTAGAGGTTTTGATAATTTTATAATATTCGGAAACAAACTTTTTCTTTTCATCGAAGTCGAATACGAAGTTGAAAAATCTAGAGCAACCGAGCGTAAAGAGCGATGTAGATATGCCCGAGCGCGTAGCGCGAGGTGAATACGTAATCGAGCGCGAAGCGCGAGATCCAATAGTTGCGCGCCCTAGTAGAATGTGCCCGCGAAGCGGGCAGATTTTTCATTATTATTTTGTGCGATCAAAATTTGAATTTTTTATTTGTCGAGAAAATTCAAAAAGTTGTTATAAAAATATTATAGGGTTTTCAAGAAGCAACGTTTTTCTCCTTCTGACTTTTTTTCATATCGTGCGTTTTTCGGCTTAAAATGTTCATTTTCGTTTGTTTTTTGGAATGTTGAAAATGCTAGAACTCCAGTAATTTTTTTTTATCACGAAAAGTCATTAGAATATTTTATTCGTCATTTTGCATACTACTAATAACCGTACATAGAATTTTCAAATCTTTAAAAAAAGTGGTCTCAAAAATTTTCAAAATGTGCTCACTTTTTGCATTTTCATCCAAAATAGCTGGTTAACGAACTCGTTCTTTCTTTTTAGGCCATAAAAAGTGTGCCAAAGCTCAATCAAATCTGATCATTTTTTCGAAAGTTATTGTGGCTACAGACAGACAGACAGACAGACTACAGACAGGCAGACACCTGGGTAAAAATCGTTTTTTCTAGCTCAGGGGGTTTCAAAACGTGGAGATTTGTTGAAAACCGACTATGTCAAATTTTACATAAAACCAATACCTTGTCATTAGAATGAGAATGTAAAAAAATATTTTCTACATTTTTGGTGTTTGGGAGGTTCTGATATGACACGTGTCACGTATCTGCTACAATACGTATAGGAATCCATATGACTTTCCGTGTAGGTTTCCAAATATGTTCCTATATATGGACAAATGCCACGTCTTCAGAAAAGATAACATATGGCCAACACTTCAAATTTGAATTAAACCAAATGGTTTTACAGGGATATGATTTAGAGGACCATTTCGCTGGCCCCACCACTCACAATAATTCAACTTTTTTTTGGCCAAATATATAGTGCAGAATTTTTTCAAATTTGTTCAACCAAAATTGGAATTTGTGCAACGCCGGAAGTACCTGATAACTCCAAAAAACACTGGCTGTTCAAATTTGTGCAACCAACTCTAACCCCTGAAAACTATCCCCTGTGAGGTAAACATCATGGTGGGGCCAGCGAAATATTTCACCAACCCTGACAATTTCCCAAATGAACTTTATATGGGCCTAATATTTTCGTTAATTCTTCCAAGTTTGTGCAACCAACACCAACCCCTAAAAACTACCCCCTATGCAGCAAACATTATGGCGGGCGAGCGAAATATTTCGCCAGACCCGGCACAGTCAAAAATCCACTTTATATGGGCGCAGTATTTTCGCCTCGATTTGTTCACATTTGTGCAACCAACTTCAACCCCTAAAAACTACTTGCTATGCGGCAAACATCATGGCAGGGCCAGCGAAATATTTCGCCAGCCCTGACACTGTACAAAATCAACTTTATATGGGCGCATTATTTTCGCCTGAATTTTTTCACATTTGTGCGAACAACTTCAGCCCCTAACAACTACCCCTTGTGAGGCAAACATCATGGTCGGGCCAGCGAAATATTTCTCCAGACCGGACATTGACCAAAATCAAATTTATATGGAAGCATTATTCCCGTTTTAATTTCTACAAATTTGTGCGACCAACTTCAACCCTCAAAAACTACCCCCTATGCGGCCAACACCATGGCGAGGCCAGCGAAATATTTCACCAGCCCTGACGGTGTACAAAATCAACTTTATATGTACGCATCATTTCTGCCTGAATTTGTTCACATTTGTGCAACCAACTTCAACCCCTAAAAACAACCCCCTATGCGGCAAACATTATGGCGGGCCAGCAAAACGTTTCGCTGTCCCCAACATTATCCAAAATCAACTTTATATGGGCGTATTATTTTTGTCTTGATTTGTTCAAATTCGTGCAACCAACTCCAACCCTTAAAAACTACCCCCTGTGAGGCAAACAACATGGTCGGCCAGCGAAATATTTCGCCAGACCCGACAAGGTCCAAAATCAAAGTTATACGGTAGCATTATTTCCGTTTTAATTTCTTCAAATTTGAGCAACAAACTTCAACCCTCAAAAACTACCCCCTATGTGGCAACCACCATGGCTAGGGCAGCGAAATATTTCACCAGACCCGGCACAGTCCAAAATCCACTTTATATGGGCGCATTATTTCCACCTGAATTTGTTCACATTTGTGCAACCAACTTCAGCCCCTAAAAACGACCCCCTGTGAGGCAAACATCATGGTCGGGCCAGCGAAATATTTCGTCAGACCCGACATTGTCCAAAATCAAATTTATATGGGAGCATTATTTTCGTTTTAATTTCTCCAAATTTGTGCAATCAACTTCAACCCTCAAAAACTACCCCCCATGCGGCAACCACCATGGCGAGGGCAGCGAAATATTTCACCAGCCCCGACAATTTCCCAAATGAACTTTATATGGCTGCATTTTTTCGGCCTGAATTTGTTCACAAAATTGTGCAAGCAAATCCAACCCCTCAAAAGTACTTTCTATGCGGCAAACATTATGGCGGGGCCAGCAAAATGTTTCGCTGACCCCCTGTGAGGTAAACATCATGGTGGGGCCAGCGAAATATTTCGCCAACCCCGACAATGTCCAAAATGAACTTTATATGGGCGCATTATTTCCGCCTGAATTTGTTCACATTTGTGTAGCCAACTTCAACCCCTAAAAACTACTCCATATACAGCAAACATTATAGCAGTGCCAGTGAAACGTTTCGCTGGCCCCGACATTGTCCAAAATCAACTTCATAACAGCGTATTATTTTCGTCTTAATTTGTTCAAATTTGTGCAACCATTTCCAACCCCCAAAAACTACCCCCTATGCGGCAAAAATTATGGCGGGGCCAGCGAAATATTTCTCCAGCCCCGAAACTGTCCAAAATTTAATAGGTCAAAGGTGGATATTTGACAGTGTCGGGGCTGACGAAATATTTTGCTGGCCCTGCCATAATGTTTGCTGCATAGGGGTAGTTTTCAGGAGTTGGAGTTGGCTGCACAAATTTGAACAAATTAAGGCGAAGATAATACGTCCATATAAAGTTCATTTTGGATAATATCGGGGCCATCGAAACGTTTCTCTGGCCCCGCCATAATGATTGCCGCATAGGGGGTAGTTTTTTGGGGTTGAAGTTGATTGCACAAATTTGAAAAAACTAAGAGAGATATAATAGGCTCATATAAAGTTAATTTTGGATAATTTCGGGGCCAGCGAAACCTTTCGCTGGCCCTGCCCTAATGTTTGCTGCATAGGGGGTAGTTTTTAGGGGTTGGAGTTATTTGCAAAAATTTAAACAAATAAATGAAAAATATTAGGCCCATATAAAGCTGCTTTTGTAAATTTTCGGTGTTTGGGTTTTGGAGGTTCTGACATGACATCTCTCACGTGTCTACCACTAAAAATTCATACGTGGAGTTTTATCTAGGTACTTGTATGAAGATCTAGATGAAAATCCTTATGGGAATCCAGATGGATTCCGATATAAAATCGTATTGACGAATTGGGTCACGAAATGGGATAGGAACCTATGCGTGGAAGCAACTGCACTTTCCTACAACAGCAACTGTTGCGCAGTAGTTTTTCTGGTTCTTCAACATTGTCTAGTATAGAAGGAATATTTCTGAAACTGATTTAGAAAACAAATTAGAATCTTATGTAGGATTTCTTGTAGGTCTAATTCCTAGGTTTTCACACACATGCAGCGACATATAATTCCATATGGCTTTTTGTATAGATCCCCATATGGGTTCCTGTAATAAAGCCCATGTATAGTTTTTAACTAGCCATCTATGGAAGAAAAAATGTCTGCTCGATGATATAATATTTTGTGTCGTTTAGGTCAAAATTTGAGTTTTCCATTTATTTCATAGTATTTTCGAAAAATGAAAATAAAATATCATCAATCAGCCCAAGCCTAAGATTCCTGACAAAGTGCCGTTATGTGGGATTGAAATATGCTATAATTTTGGTTCTTCCGAGTTGGGAAAATTCCCTAAAATCCTTGGGCTTTCAAATATTACAAAAAATTAAAAAGAATTCTGAAGAATTTGAGGAATTCAGAAAATTAAGAAAAATCAAAAATATCAGAGAATTCAGGAAATTTAGCAAATTCAATAAATTCAGAGAATTCAGGGAATTTAGAGAATTTCGAGAAATCAGGAATTCCGAGAAATCAGGGTATTGAGAGAATTCCGAGATGTCAGGAAATTTCGAGAATTTCAGGAACTTCAAAAATTCAGATAGTATCGAGTATTCCAGAAATACAGCGAATTCAGGAAATTCAGGGAAATCCAAGCATTAAGAGATTTCAGAGAATTCTGAGAATTTAGATAAGTCAGGGAATTCTGACAATCTAGTGAATTCGGAAAATTTTTGGAATTCAGAGAATTCAGGAAATTTAGATAATTCCGGGAGTTCCGAGAATTCAGGGTATTTTGTGAGGGGCTTGAACGAAGTGCGCGCGATGTGAGATTCGCTCTCAGAGCTGATGTTTCTGCGGCGGGGATTGAATTTTGAATGCCTATTTCGAGAGCCTTTTGACAATCGCCCTTACAACCTTCCACTAGAGTCATTTTGGATAAAGTCTTCCGAACTCCGATCGGCCCAAATGCCTTAAGGGCGTGCCTACTATTGGTCCTTCTCTGAAGGGCAGTTTTTTATGACTTGGGCAATTAAGTGAGTCATCTATAAGGCTAGACTTGAGGAAAAACCCAAGAGATTTTACAATTCGTGGGTTTTTAGTTAATCTTTTGGCTCGTCGTAAAGGCTAAATTCTGGAACTTATCCTACTTTAAGTGATTAACAATTTCTAACGGAACATATTGTTACGCCGTCACACAGGGAAGTCAGAGAATTCCGGGAGTTATGAGAATTCCGTGGGAACTCGGAGAATTCAGGGAAATCAGGTAATTCAGAGAATTCAGGCAATTCAGAAAATTAGAGGAATTCAGAGACAGTGGGTGCAAGTATAGAATTATTTATCGCAATTTTAACTTTGTTTGTTATATTTTTACTTCTGACAATCGATACTACCCTGACGATATCCTTCCTACTCTCCTTTGTACGCCTATCTAACTCTCAATCGATCGTTCCATCATTAGTGGAGAGACTACCAAGATATACGTACTTCCCAACTTGTTCTATCCTCTCATCCTGTAACGCAATGTTGCATACTGTTTTCTCATCGGTTACTTTCATGGATATAGAAATGGGGGGCGACTAGCCGCATGCTTCCTAATTTGGGCGCGATGTTTGTTGGTAAGCGACGGAGAGGGGTTGAACATGTTGGTCTGAAAAAACATGGGGAGCAAGTGACAGGAGGAAAATAGTCTACTCTTTCTCCCGCAATACCGATTTTGCACACCAAGATGACAGACTGCTCAGCTCGTATCTTCAACCCCGCTACGACATGCCTAGTCCCCTCCTATTCCTACGGCCATGTTTCCTTCAAACGCCATAATTTTTGTTTTATGCGTGTTAGTTTTAAGGCCCATGTTCTCCATGCTAGTATTGAGAGAGTTTTTCTTGAATTCAAAGCTCTTTTTTAATTGAAACAAAAATATTTCTATCAAATTTTTGCTGTAAATAACGGCGTCGTAAACTACGTCTGAAACCACGACAAAACATCGTCGTATTCTACGTCGGAAAAAACTTCGTATATTATGTCGTTTATTATCCCAATTTCCGACGTAATTCACGACCACTTTTCTGACGTAGTATCCGACACAGTTTACGACGTGGGAACTTCGAACAAGATCCTCTTCAAATGATACTAATAAATAACATAACTTGTATCATTCTTACAGAATTATCATCAGTTCCTCACAATCGACAGAAGCGAATGGAGGCTCCACACCCAAGTATACAAAATAATGATTTGCCGCCCTTGCTTGCACATAATCTACGTGAATTGCATCTGACTGCACCCACCCATGCCAGGATAACATGGAGAGGTCGTACTATTGGCGTTGGCTTTGTAATACATCCGTATCTGGTCATAACGCGCAGTATTAATATAGGTGGCGGGGAACACAGAGGTGTTTCAGTGCGTAACAGATATCTGAACAAGTACGTGCCTCAACCTATAGAAACATTTCGCCCAGACCCAGATGGCCATTTTGTCGCGATTCTACTAAAAGACCCTCTTCTGTTGGACAATCCCTTAGCAAATTATGATGACTCATTTTTTCCATGGGCTCATCATGCACTGGAAGAGTGGACAATTACGCATTTACCTAATTTGCGTGCACTTCTAAGACAAAATCTATATGCATTCCGTTTTGATCATCCAACCGCAGTCCAGATAACAAGCAATGGTGTGTATATCGGCCCTGGGTATGCAATACATCCTTATCTCGTCATAACGTTCCCTCACTTCATTCAGCGTAATTTTGGTGTTGCATTGCCAGAGGGAAATGGAGGAGAGCTAAGGCATTATCGTCTACAAACTCAATACACGAACATTCATCAAAGAATTGTCGTAATTCAACTCCTGGATCCTATCTTGTTAACACAAGATGCACCTGGTGCTCTTGCGGGACATTCACCCGAAGCGCTTGCTTGGGCTCTTAGTTTGGCGCGAAATTGGGAGCACGCGATGCTTATTAATCAAGTGAATTTTTACCATGAGAATTATGTAATGTTTGACACGTTATGAGTCGAAGGTAACGCATTAGCGTTACCCGTGAGGTCGAAGGTATTCATTTGAATCCGGGAACAGTGGATACTGCGTAAAAGTTCAAGAAAGTATAAGATTAGCGTGCCGGCAAAACCTAATTTTTGAAATTCCCTGAATTTGCCTCGATTTTTACCTGACCAATTTTTCATTTTTCCTGACCATGAACATTGAGAAACCAGATTTTTCAGCTTGTAATATTTTTGACATAGAAGCTTTAATAAACAGAATGAAACAATTTCAAATTTATTTATTGATTTCAACCAAAAAATAACCTACAAAAAAGATTTTTCAACCGATTAGTTGAATTTTCAAACAAAAAATTTTAAACTATAACCGAAAACAGTGTTGTGCGAAATCGCAATGCCAAAAGTGGTAATTCTGATATGCATTAATTGATATAAAGATTGCACTGCGTTCATACCAGTATATTATAAAATAGGGAGAAGTAATGTAAATTTTTATTAAATGAATGATATACAGTTTACTTTCGTGTGATATTAACTATATGTCTCGAAGGAAGTGTAGCTTTCAAATTTTTTGCAGATGTTTCCACTTTTATTAGGAGAGGAATCACACGCCAGTAAGGTAAAATGAGGGCGCTAGAGATGTTAACTGACGTCGAAACTGAACTGCACATTAAAGCATTCAAAATATAACTCTCTTGAATTTTAAAGTTTTAACATCAAAACTTTCAAAATGTTTAATTTTGAAGTTTTTATTTGAAACGCATAATAATTTTCATGCAAAAAAATTAAGCTCTCAGTAGCTTCCAATTATATAATTTAAAATGAAATTCCATTAAACTGCAAAAGTTTTAACTTTTACAAATTGATCTGTTTAAAATCTATACATACATACATTGATTAGCAGTTCGAACTCGAAAGTTCATTGCCTCACTACCCGATTCGGGTAGTGTTTCTAGGTGGATATTTACTACCAATGTGAGCCCACCACACCCACGGCAGGCCAACAACACGCAATATTCCTGAACGGTCACCCATCCAAGTACTAACCGCGCCCAACAATGCTTAACTTCAGTGATATTACGAGAACTGGTGTTTTCAGCGTGGTATCGCCCTTGGCGATTAAAATCTATTTCAATAAAAATTATTTGAAAATTTAACAATATCGTTCTTCCCATTCATAAAATATTAAAAACAAAAATTTTCTCGTTCCAAAATCAATGAACATACATATTAATGCGAAATTTACCAGCCTCTAACTAAAAATAATTGTTTAAAGAAGTTCCTCTTCTAATTCGAAAAAAAATTAAATATTAATATCCCTTCCGTTTTTTTTGAGAAAGTGTCTACACGTACCGAAAAAATCTGGCTCATTGTACTGAAATTTCGGTACTTGCAGCCACAGTCTTCTTTAAAAATTAAAATTGTAAAATTGAAAAGTTTTTTATATATAAATCCTATTAACTTAAATTATTCAAATTTAAAATCGTTTTAAATGAATAATCAGTTTATTCTTATATATACATGGAAATTCAACACTTTCACACACAAATTAAAAATTTTTCAGAGCAAATAATTGAAATTGTAATGTTCCAAGTTGAACTTCAGCACTCTGAAATTTAAGCGATGCAAGGTTTTCTATTTGAAAAAAATTTAGTTTCAAATTGTTTATTCTTGAATATGTGATTTAAAATTTCTAGTTTTGAATAAACAGACAATTATTAATAAATATTAAAAATATTTCTTTTTTTTTCAATTAAAAATTTTTAAATTGAATGTGTTATAAATGGAATATTTTAGATTTAAAAAATTTGAATAGGATTTGCGAATGAAAGCGTTTAATTCTTAATCTATTAATTAACAATTATTTAAAAATTTAGAATCGTCTATAAATTTGTTATCGGAGGTTTAAATTTGTTTAACTACTGGAGCTATCAAATTGAAAAAGTTCAATTTTCAATGTTAAAATATGTAAGTTGTTTAATTTTAAACTGATTAAAAATCGTCTTATAAAATCAGTTATTGTTCAACTTTTTTCACTCGAACAACTGTTCAGGTTTGAACATCATTTACTTATTATTTTTACAGTTGATCAACCTAAAACATTTTTATCAAATAATTTAAAATTCGAACGCTTTTAAGTTTTAATTGTTTAAGTTTTCACTTAAGTCACTTCTTGGTTTTCCCATTCAAAAAAAAACAGCCGATCATTTCCCGGTTTCCCGGGCCAGCGGCCACTCTCAGTAACTTAAAATTAACGCCTGCATTATTAGACAACCTCAAGGATAAAATCGTTTTTAAAACATAGAACTCTTATCAGTTTTAAATACAAATTCTTCAAACTTGAATAATTTTAAGTAAAAGAGGTTGCAAGTTTCAGCATTTTAAGTCGAAAAGCTTCGTATTAGTTGAACAGTTATAAGTTTGAGATTATAACACGCGATGTGGAATAACGTCTGCACTGTTAAAAAAATCTGATCGAAATTTAATATACATGTGAGTAAAGTCATTTGCACATACCGTACATTAATTTTAATATACCATCATGTTGTAAAATTAATATACATGTATATTAAAGTCGGTAAAACAGAGTGCGTGAAAGCAACAAGGTCTTTGATTCCTTCAGACCCTGTCAAATATTAAAAAATAAAGGAATAACCTTGAATTCGTCGACTTAATTCCTACTTACAATAAAAGTGCAACGTACGGGTGGAATTTTTTCTAAAATTCGCTGTGAATGTTAGAATTTTAACGTGAGTACAGGTGCTTGGAGGTTAGGTTTCTTAATTATTTGTTTAATTGAACTTTTCTCTTAAAACCCAGTGTAATTTATATTTATCTAGGAGAAGATATTATGTTTGATTATTTATAATTGAAAATTTCTGCCAAAATTGTTTTTAATTTGTGTAAAGTGCAAATATCTGACTTTTCTGATAAATGATCAATATGCGGTATATGAAATTTAATAAAATAGTCTCTTAATGGCGATTTCGTATACCTAGATTTTAGATTTGATATACAAATGTATATTAAATGTATATTAAAATTGCAAACATTTTTAACAGTGTGATTAAAGATTCGTGAATTAATAGACACTTTTCAAGAATTTTACATGAATTAAAATTTGAAGCACGCATAAGTGTACCATGCAAAATTTAGAAGATTGAAAATCAAACAATTTAAGGTTCTAAGTTTAAAAAATTTTTAATAAAAAATGATGCAGTTTCAAACTTACTTCGGAATTGTTTATAATTTACAACGTTTCATAATTGATACTATTCAATATTGTATACAAAAATTAAATTAAATTTATATTTTTATTCCCAATCTTATATATTTTTAACTGAAAGATGTTTTTATTCGCTTACTATAAATGTATAAGCCTGCTAATTAATGAGATGCTATACTAAAAGAAATTCCTATAGAACCTTGAAACCTTGCGCGCGCCTATTAATTTATTTTTATGAAACAGAATAAACCAAGTACTCATTTTTTTTATGTTATTTATATTTAATAAGTGTGTTTAACACTTAACTTATTTATAAATTATATTGCCGTTATACATTTTTTTATTTTATAATTTGAAAGAAGTGTTATTTCTGAAATAAATTGTGAATTGTTCGTTATAACATGTATATGAGTATATAAATTTCAATTTAATAAATTCTACGAATAATATTTATTTTTGTTATTATATGAGTTGTACAAAATTCAAGAAAATGAATGATACATAGAATAATAGCAGTAATTACCAATCTTTCAATTTTCAAGAAATATGATAACAAATTTTGATGTTGTCTATTCGCTCGGAATGGTTTGAAAAGTCTATCTTGGTTGATAAATTCGTCTTTTTGATTTCAGAATAGTCTCTTCAGTGTATTATTTCGAAACAGTAGCAAAACAGCGACATCGCTTAAGAAAAGTGTCCAATAGTAACAATAGTGTGTTGAGCCCGAGGCCTTAATTTGTAATTTATTATTCTAAGGGCTGCCACAGTCTCATTTATTTGAAAAAAGTGACCAATTTAAACCGAAAAAAAGCAGAAAAAGTGCCTTACAAAAATCGTCGGATTGAAAAGTATTCGAAAGTATTGCAGTAGATGAGTAAGGGGGCTTCTGGCCCGATAAGTATTAGTGCGTGTCTGTGTGAGGTAAGCCTGTGTGCGTGTGTCTGTGTGAGGTTGACATCGAGACCGTTATAGAACATTCCTGATGACGTCACAGATGTTGCATGCCGAAAATTTAAAATTTTGTGTCGTAACACATCGCCCTCTTCCACTTAGAGAATAGACTAAGTAGCAACACAATATGGTCACGCCCATGGTAAGACTCTTCCGATCTTTAACCTAAAGTCGGTACATGCACCACTGATGATAATGTAGAAACCGTAAGGTAAACAGCGAGCAGTACCACGGGAGGATGGAGACTCAATAAAACATAAGAAATTATGAAACACAAAATCTCATATGCATTTTAACAACTTAAACTATTAGATAGCAATCATGTAAGTTCATAGATTATACAAAACGTAGTTATTAAGTCCGCAATGATGTGTAAACACCGATGGCATTTTAAATTGTAACTGGTCCGAAGACAAGTAACATCCAATGTTCAAGTGAACGCGCACTGAAATAGTCAGGCGCACCAAAAGGGATCGTGCCTAAATTACGTAAGACGTTTTTGTTTTGTTTATATCGTTGTGTCCTTTTCAACTTCACATCAATTTTATTCTCGTCTTTATTGAAACAAAAGAAAAACGTCTTACGTAATTTAGGCATGATCCCAAACCGAGAATGCCGGACGGGAAGTACCACGCATAATTATGTTAAGATATAATATCCATACTATTAAGAAGGTCAAGAGTAGAAATAAATAATCCTTACTCAAGTAATCCGAAACTCATCAATATGAATTATTGCAAGTTCAAGAAATACGTGCCTTGGGCGTCTTTACCACAGTCTCTTCTAAGAAAGCTTGTGACTTTAGCGAAGTGTCAAGCGTATATAAACCCCTACGCTACCCTTGTCAATTGTCCTTACGTATCAAGCAGTCATACTGTTCACTTCGATCTACTAAACACTTCGATAAAGTCGCGTCTTTTATCTCATTGTGACCGAAGAAACACTCTAATTAAGTCGCGCATTTTCAAAGTAGTTGACGTGTGTTCGAGTCTTGTACTAAAGTCCCTTCGGCTGAAACCTTCGGTCGTCGTAAAGTGAGTCTTTCACGAAAAAGTCCGCAGTGTTATACGTTCGCGAAAATAAAGCAAGTGTGGATTGGGTATCTGCTGTAGGACCCTGTATCGCACTACCAATACTGATAAGTACTCGTACACGTTTTCAATATTATAAACATCCGCTAGAGTTCCGTCGCTGCTCTACGATGAACACGGGGATCCAATCGGCCAGCAAAACATCTCTCTCGCCCTTTCTTGCGTAGGAAGGTAACCGCAAGTTTTTGTATACTTATTATAATTACTCCTGTGTTCTATTTATAATAAAAATTGTTCACACTGAATTTCATATGTTGTTTAAACACTGTAACCTAACACAGTCCGCGTAGGGCTAACAAGTAGCTAACGATCCCATAAACTAATAATTGGTCAGGCCTTACCAACCTGATTTAAAATCAGTACACTGGTGTCTCACAATCTCGCACTTAGCCAAACTACCCTCGCCTACTTGCTCGGGAGGCAACAGCTGATTTTTGGTGGCAGCGGTGGGATAGTCACTTTTCATTTAAATTCAGTGTTTTTAATTCAAACTAGTAGTCTTGCGCGCGCCAAGGCGCGGGCCTATTACTTTTTTTTATGAAAAAGGATAAACCAAATACTTATTTTTTCTATGTTATTTATATTTAATTAATATTACAAAATATTTGTACAAAATAATTAGAAGGCACTACATTTTTCTTCTTTGTTAAAGCTAAAGGAGTAATGGATTGCTCATAATTTATTCGTAGGTAAATTCTGCCATCGTTATCATCTTGAAAAAATTGTGAATATAATTATAATTTAATTGATTATAATTGGCTCTTACATCTGTTTAACACTTAACTTATTTGTAAATTATATTACCGTAATACATTTTTCATTTTATAAATTAAAAGAAATGTTATTTCTAAAATAAATTGTGAATTATTCGTTATAACATGTATATGAGCATATAAATTTTAAATTGATAAATACTACGAATAATATTAATTTTCATTATTATAGAAGCTTTAAAAAGTTAAAAAAATGAATGATACATAGAATAGTGGCAGTAATTACCAATCTTTCAGTTTTTAAGAAATATGATAACAAATTTTTAAGTGGTCTATTAGCTCGACAATTATTGCCTTTTATACTCTATAGTAATCAATTTGCCACTAATATTTTATCATGCATTGAGAGATGTAGTGCATTTTGTCATGAAAATTAATTTTATAATTTTTATCTTAAATGATGCACGTTATTACGAAAAAGTAAAATGTATTTTAGTATAACTTTTTTATACATGAACATTTTTGTGTGAACATTTTTATCGTATCTGTTGTTGTTTACGTAAAAATTATTAAATTCTTTTATTATAAGAAGAAAATTATCCTGTCGATAGAACTTTCCAGGCCTTTATAAACGTTACAGTATCTTTCTAATTAAAAGCTGAATTAAACAGCAACTTTTCAAAAAATATATTTTTTTTCCTTCTGCGAAATTCTGTCAATAGTGTCTTTAGTGTATTTTTGTTTAAAAATAGTAGCAAAACAGCATCATCGCTTGAAAAAAGTGGCAAATAGTGTCAATAGTGTGTTGAGCCCGAAGCCTGAATTTGTAATTTATTATTCTAAATAGTGTGACTAATGTTCTTTTGGATTTAAAAGCATTCCGAAAAATTCAATTTATAAAACTTCAAACAATTAACGTTAAAATTTAAAATATGGAAATAAATTGGAAAACATTTAAAGCTCCAAAAAATGTAATTGATTTTAGTAAGTTTAAAATGATTTTGAAAGAATACAAGGAGATTCAAAAGAATCTACTGAAATTGTTCCAAATATTTTCCTACAATATATCAATTTGAAATCTTTCAGAATCAGTTGAAATTCTTTAAATCCTCTGAAATCCTATTAAATTAGTGAAATCAATTAAAAATCCCTTAAAATCATTTATAATACTTCAAAATATTTCAAGTTCTTTGAAATCTTTTGAAATTCCTTGCAATTGTTTCAAGATCTTGAAAATTCCTTGGATTTAAAAAAATACCTTATAGTCTTTAAACTTTGTTGAAATCCCTTCAAATTATCAAAATCAATTCCTTGAAGTATCAATGTTTTTTTAAATAGGGTTCCCCTTAAGAGCGTAAAAATGCTTAATTTGAACATCTTTTTAAATTATAAAATTTTTGATCTGTAGACATACACAGATCTCTGAGATTCTTCTATTCAAATCGAAAAAAAATAATTATTCGAATGTATCACTATAAGGAAATGGAGATTTCAATTCTATAGGGAAAGTAAAACCTAAACGTACACGTGTTTGACAAATGATATTTAATATCATAACTATAATTAAATTCTAATAGAAATCACAGTTACAGAGCGTAAAGATGATTAATTTGAAAATTTCTTGTTTGCGTAAAAAGTTTAAAAACAGACTGCCATCACAATTGAGGTTATGGTTCATAACTCACCTTATAATATATTTCACGTATTTCTCCTTTTACAGACTTTACCGTGCAAGGGTTGGCAACATTGAGCCGCGCATTACCAACTAAGAAAAAACACGTGTCGTATTATCGAACTCGAACTACGATTCTATTCGATTACTATTTCCCATAGTGATAAATTAAAATTTTAAATTTCAAAGCTTTTTCGGGTTTCAATCGTGTGCGAAACTATGAATGTTGCCGACGTTTCGTGAACATTGCAGTTCACTTCTTCAGGGCTGACCTGAAACTGAAGTTTCAGGTTATGTTGTTCTTATATATGTATTCTCTACGATGCCTGTGATTGGCCAGAGCGCCCCATGGTGGGGACTGGTCGAACTTGATTGGCCAATCGAGTCTTTTTTTTAAAAAACCGGGAGGACGGAAAGCCAACTCGGATTAGTATTCTATCCATTGTCCCTATTGATGTTATTAGGGTGTTTTAAGATTTCGATTGCTTCTCTATGTTTTCTTGGAAATTTATTGCACGTTTTTGCGATGACGGTTGTTTTTTCAAATAAAATGCTATATCCTGTTTCAATATGATGCTCAGCTACTGCTGATTGCGTGAAATGTTTTAGCCTCTCTTTACTCTCATGTTCTTTTACACGTTGACTTACCGCCCTTCCGGTTTCTCCAATATAGACTTTGCCACAAGAACAAGGGATTTTATATACTCCTGGATCACTGAAAGGTTCCTTTTTATCTTTAGGTTTGTTTAGAAGTTTTCCTATTTTCGCAGGTGGTTTAAATATGGTTTGGACGTTGTGTTTGTTGAGAATTCTTCCTATTTGTTCTGTGATACCTTGAAGGTAGGGTAGCATGGTGGTCGTTTTTCCCTCTCTTTCTTTACGAGGTTGTGTTGACTTGTTTTTTTGAGTGTATTTTCTTATTGCTTTATTAATTTGTTTGTTTGTGTAATCGTTTTGTATTAGCATTTGTTTAACATTTTGTAGTTCCTTTTGTAAGTTATCTTTATCTGTTATGAAGACAGCTCTGTACATAAGGGAGTTGATGACTGATTGCTTTTGAGATGGCTGGTGGTGGGAGGAGGCATGTAGGTACCTGTTTGTATGGGTAGGTTTTCTGTAAACTTCATGTCCTAATGTGTTATCAGATTTTTTGTAAACTAGTACGTCCAAGAAAGGCAATTTTCCGGTTTGTTCAATTTCCATGGTGAACTTGATACTAGGGTGTAACTGATTGATGAAATTGAAGAACTTGTGTAGTTCATCCAGTCCATGTTTCCAGATGACAAAAGTGTCGTCAACGTAACGGCACCAAAATTCTGGTTTAAGCTTGGATTTGTTAAAGATTTTAGTTTCTAGATTTTCCATGAAAATGTTGGCTATTACAGGTGAGATTGGAGATCCCATTGCTGCTCCTGAGGTTTGTTCGTAAAATTGGTTATTGAAAGATAAGTAGGTATTAGTGAGACAGTGTTCTATCAAAGGTATGAGATTGGAGGGGAAGTTTGCGAAGGATTTAATAATATTGATTGTATCAGAGATTGGTACTTTCGTAAAGAGAGATACTACGTCGAAACTTACTAGGATGTCTTGGGGTTGAATGTGAATCTGTTGTATCTTTCTGATGAAGTCAAAAGAGTTTTGTACGTGTGTGATAGAATTTCCTGTAAAAGGATTTAGTTTTTTGGCGAGAAAGCGTGCTAGATTGTAAGTTGGTGAGTTTATTGCGCTGACGATCGGTCTGAGTGGAATGTTGTTTTTGTGGATTTTTGGGCGTCCGCAAAGTTTTGGAGAGATGGAATTAGTAGGTATTAATTTAGATATTGTTTCGCTCTCAAGTTTTGAGTCTTTTAAGAGGGTTTTTTTTGCTGACTATTGTTTTTGTGGGGTCTTTTTTAAGTTTTTCATATGAATCGTCAGTTAGAAGGTCCATGATTTTGTTGTTATAGTCTTCTTTATTCATTACGACTGCTGTGTTGCCTTTGTCTGCGGGTAATATTATGATGTCTTTATTCTGATTTAATTCTTTAATTGCTGTTTTTTCTTCTTCTGTTAAGTTTGAGGACGGAATTTGGGCTTGGCGTAAGATGTTGGCCGTCCTACGCCGTATGTCATTCGCTTTTTCGGGTGGAAGGGTATATATTGTGGATTCCAAATTACTGATAATTTCTTCTTTCGGGATTTTGGAGGGAGCTACTGCAAAGTTATGTCCTTTAGATAAGGCTGAAATCATTTCATTTCTGAGAGGATGGTTAGAGATGTTTTTGACTGTGTTAGTTAATGGTGCGTGCTTTACTGGAAGTAATTTGTCAAATTTTATTTTTTGTTTCTGAGTGAAAAAATCTTTAATCCGTTGGGATTGGTCAAATGATATGCGGTCCAATGTAGACCATATGTCAAATCTGAGAGTGTTCGATAGAAAAAGGTGAAGTTTTAGTCGTTTCTTGGAAGTAGGGTGCAAGGAAAATTTAGTATGTTGTATTCTTTCTTTTAAGAGAAGCAAACTTGTTTTATGTAGAATTGATTTGGATTTAGATGTTACCAAATGGGTTTTCAACTGTAAGAATTTTGGGACGATGTTATTG
Organism: Andricus curvator; assembly: GCA_932195095.1. Lineage (NCBI taxonomy): Eukaryota > Metazoa > Arthropoda > Insecta > Hymenoptera > Cynipidae > Andricus > Andricus curvator. The sequence continues at coordinate 100,284 of CAKNYM010050976.1, forward strand.
TCCCTACACCGTTTTAAGAAAGCTAAAGATGTTAGTAGCTCAGCTTGAGAAGACCTGAGCTTACTAAAAGTGTTAGTTTTAGTAAGAAAACTCTCCCCGTAGAGTTCTTTAATAGTAGATTTAATGCTTTCACGATGATTCATTATGATAAATTGAAATTTTTAATTTTAAAGCTTTTTTGGGTTTCAATCGTGTGCGAAACTATGAATGTTGCCGACGTTTCGTGAACATTGCAGTTCACTTTTTCAGGGCTGACCTGAAACTGAAGTTTCAGGTTATGTTGTTCTTATATATGTATTCTCTACGATGCCTGTGATTGGCCAGAGCGCCCCATGGTGGGGACTGGTCGAACTTGATTGGCCAATCAAGTCCTCCTCAAACTTAACAAAAGAAGAAAAAACAGCAATTAAAGAACTCAATCAGAATAAAGACATCATAATATTACCCGCAGACAAAGGCAACACAACAGTCGTAATGAATAAAGAAGACTATAACAACATAATCATGGACCTTCTAACTGACGATACATATGAAAAACTTAAAAAAGACCTCACAAAAACAATAGTCAGCAAAACAAAAACCCTCTTAAAAGACTCAAAACTTGACAGCGAAACAATATCTATATTAATATCTACTAATTCCATCTCTCCAAAACTTTACGGACTCCCAAAAATCCACAAAAACAACATTCCACTCAGACTGATCGTCAGCGCAATAAACTCACCAACTTACAATCTAGCACGCTTTCTCGCCAAAAAACTAAATCCTTTCACAGGAAATTCTATCACACACGTACAAACTCTTTTGACTTCATCAGAAAGATACAACAGATTCACATTCAACCCCAAGACATCCTAGTAAGTTTCGACGTATTATCTCTCTTTACGAAAGTACCAATCTCTGATACAATCAATATTATTAAATCCTTTGCAAACTTCCCCTCCAATCTCATACCTTTGATAGACCACTGTCTCACTAATACCTACTTCTCTTTCAATAACCAATTTTACGAACAAACTTCAGGAGCAACAATGGGATCTCCAATCTCACCTGTAATAGCCAACATTTTCATGGAAAATCTAGAAACTAAAATCTTTAACAAATCCAAGCTTAAACCAGAATTTTGTTGCCGTTACGTTGACGACACTTTTATCATCTGGAGACATGGACTGGATGAACTACACAAGTTCTTCAATTTCATCAATCAGTTACACCCTAGTATCAAGTTCACCATGGAAATTGAACAAAACTGAAAATTGCCTTTCTTGGACGTACTAGTTTACAAAAGATCTGATAACACATTAGGACATGAAGTTTACAGAAAACCTACCCATACAAACAGGTACCTGCATGCCTCCTCCCACCACCACCCATCTCAAAAGCAATCAGTCATCAACTCCCTTATATACAGATCTGTCTCCATAACAGATAAAGGTAACTTACAAAAGGAACTACAAAATGTTAAACAAATGCTAATACAAAACGATTACACAAACAAGCAAATTAATAAAGCAATAAGAAAAAAAAAACAAGTCAACACAACCTAGTAAAGAAAGAGAGAGAAAAACGACCACCATGTTACCCTACATTCAAGGTATCACAGAACAAATAGGAAGAATTCTCAACAAACACAACATCCAAACCATATTTAAACCACCTGCGAAAATAGGAAAACTTCTAAACAAACCTAAAGATAAAAAGGAACCTTTCAGTGACCCAGGAGTACATAAAATCCCTTGTTCTTGTGGCAAAGTCTATATCGGAGAAACCGGGAGGGCGGCAAGTCAACGTGTAAAGGAACATGAGAGTAAAGTCAGGCTAAAACATTTCACGCAATCAGCAGTAGCTGAGCATCATATCGAAACAGGACATAGCATTTTATTTGACAAAACAAACGCCATCGCAAAAACGTGCAATAAATTTCCAAGAAAACATAGAGAAGCAATCGAAATCTTAAAACACGCTAATAACATCAATAGGGACAATGGATATAATAATAATCCGATTTGGCTTTCCGTCCTCCCGGTTTTTTAAAAAAAGACTTGATTGGCCAATCAAGTTCGACCAGTCCCCACCATGGGGTGCTCTGGCCAATCACAGGCATCGTAGAGAATACATATATAAGAACAACATAACCTGAAACTTCAGTTTCAGGTCAGCCCTGAAGAAGTGAACTGCAATGTTCATGAAACGTCGGCAACATTCATAGTTTCGCACACGATTGAAACCCGAAAAAGCTTTAAAATTTAAATTTATCATAATGAATCATCGTGAAAGCATTAAATCTACTTTCTCCCACAGTGATCCCGAAAAGAACACCTTGCATGCGCATGCTTCGACCGAATGGCGCTTATTGGTTCTAGTTCGCGTCCTGATTGGGAATTCAAATATAGGCGCGTACTACAGCCAATCAACTATATTACAATTCAAACATGCGCAGATAAAGGCGACTCAGTTAGCATCACTGATTTCAAATGCAGTTCCACACACAGGCACACACTACTGTTGAATATGAGCGGCCTACAGCAAGAAAACCTTATCAGCGTTACTCTCGAAAATCGTCAGAATCGAAAACGACAATATCGTTTAGAGATTTTATATTAAGGATTTAAATTCAGTGCTTCCTTAAATCTCAAAACTTACATTTTCGTTTTTACCAAATTTCTTCGAAATTATTCGCAACCATATTTCGATCCAAGTGAAAACAGTAACAAAAGGGTATAAATTAATTATTTTGGAAAGCTCAAATTTCTTAGTTTTTGAACCCTTTTAACACTCATTACTTTAAAAGTGCAAATTATTGCAACTTTAAAGACAACTCGAAACTGTGGTGTAAAAATTACAGTTTTTTAAAAAAGGCAAGTTACAATACCTTCCTTCCCAAAACAAAGTTTGAATCCTTTGTGAGAATCCCTCACTTACGGATTGATCACACGTAAATGGAACTCCTAAAATAGATTCATTCGTTAAAATCTCCATCAATTTCGAAAAAAATTAAAACTATAGCTACAACTTATTTCCAAATTCCATTCTAAAATCAGCATTTTAACCAAATGCGATTCTGAAATTAACTTATCAAGTCTGTGACAGCTCAAATTGCCTACTATCATAAACCTCGAATCTGTATAGTCAATGTATTCCTCAATCGTTGTACACAAAGAATAAGTGTCTAACCAATACTGCCTTTTCTACTTAACCACGAAAGCCATCGCTTACCAGCGATAGGTACGCGTTACGATCAGACCATTTACTTACATCGCAGCAATGCTTCCAAACATTCGCGGTTAATAGAAATTACGGTATTTGATTAAAGTGACTAACCAAGTTAACAAAAAAAGGGTTGATGCGCATTTACCATTAGAAACACCCCTCAAGCAAAAGCGGAAATAAACTCATTCAAATTCTTTAATTCGTTCCTTGTCTAAACGCAGCTGTCTAACCTTTATTGCTTTTTCTACTGAACGCGCGATTATAGTCAGACAATCCACTTGTATTATAACGAATATCTCAGTAAACGCAATTGTAACATCGCACCCGACAACAGAATTCATTTCTAGGGTTACTTCTTGAATTTAACATTTTCACATTTATTAAAGTATGTCATCTCATTGACATCACCCTTTTTGAAAGGAATCGTATAATAAATTCATCGCAACTTTTGCAAAACGACTAACGAGAACGATAAAACCCAATCAATCCCAATCAATGGCTGAGTGTTCTGCAGTACAACCAGGGGTAGTAAATGTCCCTAGTTACGACGGCAAGAACATGCCCGTCAGAAATTTCATCCAAGACATCATAAACGGTGAATCGTCGGTACCCGCTAATTGCGAAGCACAATATCTTGAAGCTGGTTTGGCCCAGTTGTAAGACACGGCCCGAGACAGTATACACGGAAAAAGTTTTAATACAATCAAGGATTTAGTCAAGCATCTGAAGCAACGTTTTGCCCTACGTAAAACCTATTCTTGGTACTTGAACAAAATCTCAACTATTAGAATGAGGCTTGAAGAAAACGTGAGTGAATTTTTTGATCGTGTTGTTCTTTTATGATCAGGTGCTTAAGCCGCCCTCGAAGATAAATATCCTAATGTAAAAAAAACTTTTAGCCCCCTTAAACGATTGCGCACTAGAGGCCTTCAAACGCGGGTTACCTGATAATATAGCAGGTCTAGTAGAGGCGCGTAATCCCCAGAACTTAGATTCTGCTCTAAAAGTCGCGCTTGATTTCATAAATGAGAACAACCCTCATTTTTCAAATAATCACTTTCCGCCTTATCAACACCGCTATCAGATTTATGATGAAAATTCAAACAGAAATTCAGAACCACGAGAATTTTCAAACTTTTCATATAATCATATTCCAACACACGAGTATCCGTGCACACACGATCCCTTCCCCCATTTTCCGACAGCTCCGTTACAACGTACAGGATATCGAAATACATATTATCAGGATGATGAGATCAGCCGTCAGTTCCACATAGATTTAAATTCGCACTCCGCCGCCGAACAGACATCGCGACGGGCGAGACGAAAGGAGAGCGTCAAACGAGCATAGGGAACTAGAAGTGTCATACAAGAGTAAAAATCAGGAAGAAGTCCGAACAAATATCTATTTAAAGTTTAATTTAGAATCCCCAGCCGTAGAATTTTCATCCCCTGATTTATGTAACGGGAATAGCACGAAACCTAACCTCTACCTTAGGTACAATAAAATTGAAACTAGGAGATTCTGAAGTAAGATTTCACGTAGTCTCGTCAGATTTTCCTTTAAATACCCATGGCATTTTAGGTCAAGCAAGAAAAGGTTAGAATTTCATTGTAGCATAATCATAAAGTTACTCATTCGAACCCATTAAAACCTATCCCATTTATTGATAAAGAGTCAAGAGTCGCGCAGGATCAGGTAACTGATTATGAAGGAACGGGATCAAAGCAAAAAATCGAGGAACTTGAACTAGATAGTGAAAAGGAATTCGATCAAAGAATGAACTCAATTATAAATCGGGCTAAAAACGAGTAAAAATGAACTCGAAACTCCAGAGGATGGAAACGAGGAAACTAGTGAGCCGCTCTTTTGTTTAGTTACTAACTTGGAAAATCATTCGACCCCCAAGTTGGCAGTTAAACGTGGGAGCGGTGAATCACCACAATCCGTATTAACTTCATCACAAAAATCAACTGGAGCCTTAGCTCAACTAGGGTCCCCGGGGTCTGTAATGAATGGCAAACCACGATATGCGCCCTCGTTGCAAGGGGAGTGCGAGTTAGGAGCCAGGCGTAGCTGTTTTGACAAGTTACGAGGGGAGAATTTAAGGAAAGGCGTACGGAGCCTAGACGACAGACGATCCCAGAACACTTATAACGAAAAGGTTAGAAACATAGCACCATCAACAGACTTACCAATCTATTAAAACATATTTCTTTTGTACAGGCGGAACAACGCCAGCTTTTGCCCAAGGAAATGTTTCATTGGTAAAAATGTATCAACTCTCTCTATCTCTAAACCTCTCTCTCTATATACATAATATAAATATTTCACCTGAATTAGAGATCTTTTAGCCTAGACAGTTGTCTCTTTGATATAAGAATAACTAAAGAAAAATTGAATGAGTGAACCTGAACCAATCTATTTGGATCATTACATTTTACAAAAATTCAAAATTAATTAATTCATTAATTAAAACATTCTTGGACAAAAATTTAAAATAGAAAGATTTATTCCGACAAATCGGTTGATTTAAAGGCACAATCATCGATTCGGGCACTGTAAAAACTAGGATTCGATTTAGAACTTAATTCGGTATTGAAACAGTTCACGCAACAAAACAATTGCACTGCAGTTTGATCCGCCAATCTAATAAAATAAAATTTTCGATTTTTCATATTTTTCTTCATAGCAATGTAGGATAATGTTTATAAAAAACATTGGCACTTTCGGTTTTTTGAATTTCACCTACAAAAAAAGTGGGAACAAAAAGACAAATTTGTACAAAAACCTCCATTTTCTCCCAAACAGAAATAATTTTTGTGTTTATTTAATTTCAATTTCGACACAGATTATTCACGAGGTGTAAAAAATAGTTAAAAAATTAATGTTCCATCATCAAAAAAGTATCAAATCCGATTAAACTTGCCCCGGAAATGGAAATGAATTTTGTGCCAATTTTAAACTCGATATTATTAAAGATATCACCTCCAGTAAATAAAGTAAAAAAAATTCAAAATCCATGGAGCGGACTGGGGTCAAATCGTAGCAAAGGTGCCCCGGAAATTGTATAAATCCAATTAAATGGTCAATTTGAAGCTTGAATTTAAAATTTGTGCCAATTTTAAACTCGATATTATTAAAGGTATCACCTTCAGTAAATAAAATAAAATAATAAAAATTTTAATTCATGGAGCGGACGGGGGTCAAATCGGTTTTTTCGATTTTTGCCTAAAAAAATGGGAGCAAAAAAACAAATGTTTACAAAAGCCTAAATTTTCTCCGAACTAGAAATAATTTTTTTCACCATCTCTGGTAGACGAGCCAGCTGATAGAGCCTCGATTAGTGGCCGCCAGACTTCGCATTTTCGTGCCCATCGCGAATACCGCATTTGACATTTAGTTTGAATTTATCTTGTTGCATCTTTTATACTCGAATGATGTACATAAACGTACTTTACTGTCGGCTCTTGCATTTCTCAAAGTTTGAAGCCGATATTTCACTTATAAAAAAAGATCTTAGGTTCAAAAAATGCACCCAGTTTTAATTTCTCCGAAAATAATTTTTTGCGAAGTTCCTCCTCTAATGAAGTACGTAAACGCAGTTTATTGTCTTCTCATACATTTTCCAAAGTTTCAGCCCGATATTTTATTTACAAAAAAAGTTCTTAAATTCAAACAAAAATTCGGAAAATTGAAAAAGTGAGGTCGGTAATGTAGATGTTTGACTGTGTCACATGCCCTTAGTTGGTAAATTTACATCAAAGCCTGTAAGAGAACGTTTTTTGAGTCACAAAAGAGGAACTTGCGGCCCGAAATTCAAAAAGCTGACATCAATATTAAAAATATTATTAATCTGGTATATTTCTGTGAAAGTCATTACAATGGTTTTTTTTTCGGGTTAAACATTCGTATTTTGAGACTCGAAAAACTCCTTTGTTTTAGAATTCATGGAAATATGCCAAATTAATATCATTTTCAAAATTGAAGGTCAACATTCTGTGTTCAATGACTTGATAAACTTCCTCGTAATCGTCTTTCATGGAAATCTACCAGTGTAATCATATTTCCTAGATTTGAGTCCACTTTTGGAATTTCGGAATTTTTGGCCCAAATTTGTATGCTGTGACTCAGAACTTTATTAATTTATTATTTATTATTCATTTTATTAAGTCACTTTATTAATTTTGAACCCAAATTCGTTTTTTGAGATTCGAAAGCCCCCTCCTCTTTGACTTCAATGGAAGTCTACAAAAGTCCAATTTTCCAGCTCAAATTTCTGAATTTCTTAATTTTGACTCCTAATTTGTATTCCAAGATTCGAAAACCACCCTTGTTATGAATTCGTGTTCTGTGCCTCGAAAACCCCCTCGTACCGAATTTCACGGAAATCTACTAATTTAATAAGTTTCAAAATTGGAGTCAAATTTGGAAAGTTTTCAATTCTTTCCCCAAATTCATGCTCTGTACCCCTATGTACTACCTAACATTAGTGCGCAGACGTACGTGGTATGTAACTTTATTGCGCAGCAATGAGTGCTGCGTAACTCTACTACGCAGATATACTTGCTATGTAATTCAATTGAGCATCCAAAAGTTCCATGGAATTCTACTGCGCATATATAAGTACCCTCTAACTTTGCTGCGTATCCATAATAAGTGACGTGTAACTATACTGCACATCCATAAGTTCCATGGAACTCTACTGCGCTGATGTAAGCGCTGTGTAATTCTATTGTGCATATATAAGCATCCTTAACATTACTGAGCATCCTTCATTGGCATGAAACTCTACTGCGCATCCGTAGAATTCATGGAATTCTACTGCGCAGGTTTGAGTGTTATGTACTTCTTCTGCGCAGCCATACATGTCAAGTAAATCCTACTACGCAAATACGCTTGCCACGCAATTCACTTGCACATCCACAAGTTCCATGGAACTCTACCGCGCATATGCAAGTACCCTCTAACTTTACTGCTGATCCGTAAGTCTGTGGAACTCGACTAGGCTGATGTAGGTGCTGTGTAATTCTACTGCGCACACACAAGTACTCCTAACATTACTGCGCACCCGTAAGTAGTATGGAACTCTACTACGCATCCGTATAAGCCGTTAAACTCTACTGCGCAGTTGTAACTGATATTTAACTCTACTGTACATCTATAAGTACCTCTTAACATTATTGCGCAGCAATAGGTACCGTGTACTGCGCATCCGTATGTCTCAACGATCCGGGTCCGGACTATTAAGAACATGAAGGGTCGGGTCCCGACTCGTACCCTAGATAAAAACACCGCTATCCTAGAAACAACGGAACGAAAGCGCTTTGAAAAACATTTAGACAAGCTCAAAGTTGCTCACGAATAACCTCAATAAAAGTTCACTAAATAACCTAAAATTTCCTCTTTCAGAAAGATAGGACTTACAGTTCCCTGAAAGACCTTTGGAAGAGTTGGCTTCAGAATATAACTTTTCGAAACCTTATTTTACTTTAGTCAAAACAACAGGCCCTCCCAATAACAGGAAATTTTGTGTTAAATGCGTGGTGGAAGATGTAAAGCACGGAAATTTGTTTAATCAAACAAGTGATGCAGAGAGAAAACTTGAAAAAAGCCGAACATGAGGCAGCTAGAAAAATTCTCACTGAGCTAGAAAAAACTTATTTCTTGAGCGAATCCAAAAACCAATCTCGAGAAACAGAAATTGAATATGTTGTTTGTCCAGAAGAAGACCAAATATTAGGAATTAAATTATATAAATGGGAGAACAGCTGTGAGTATTGTTACTTACGCGAACATGTCATAAATAATTGTGCAAAAGAAATTAAAAGGAATACAAATTTGCCAGAAATTGACAACATAACCCCTGAAGATTTTTGGGATTTGGTAGAAGAAACAATCTAAAATCAACATCGATCAATCACTTGTACAAATTAAAGTGCTTAATAAAATAATCTTGTAATTTATAAGCATAACAACACGATTAATCGCCAGAAAATAAGAATTATAATGATATTGTGAAAAGAGAAGAGTAATAAATAAATTAAAAACAAAAGAAAAGGAAGAGGATTTGAAGGTTGCCTTCTCACCTTCGCTTCTCACAACACCATTTGTAATACAAAGAAAAATAAATAGAAAAGATAAACAAAAGAAAAACTAAGGAAAAGGATAGGAGGTTGCCTATTTTCTTTCCTTTTTCTTGAAATAAACGTATTATAAGCCCCAATAACATGATTTTCAATGAACAGGTATGGACATGTTCGATTCTACCATAAGGCCGACTAAATGGACAAGGATTATATCTCGTTTGCTACTCGTTATCCCGGAGAGCCCCATGCAGTGTGAAATCCAACCCCTGAAGGAAAACGCTGGAATATTTCATGAACAATTAAAACCTATACGAATAACGCAGAGCTATTGGAGAGTCGTCATATTCCTGCATATTGGAAAAATCAACCAACAAAACTTCAGAAAGAACTCAAATACGGACAACCTCTGGAAGATATTGAAAACCAGCTCCTACAATTCCAACAAGTACAACATTATCAAAGAAGAAAGAATCACATCATAATAGGTACTTCCATAGGAATAACTACATTATTGTTGTTAATAACCATATATTAAGCAAGAAAACTGATAACAAAAATACACAAAAGCTCGAAAACCAACTCTCAAGCAAAATATAGCAGCAATAACGAAGAGAAAATGAGAACTTTGTTCAATGATAACGTAATAGAATCTGAAAGCAGCAAAGTACAGAGAAAAACAACGTCACATGTACAAGTGCCGGTAACCAACATTCGAATAGCGTAGGAATACCAACCTTCACATTCATCGAGGACGATGAAATATTTTAAGAAGGGAGGAGGCAAAATGGTCACTTCATTTTTTCGTTCAAAAATGCATTATGCATACAATCATAACCACTGAAACTAGCCAAATCACCAACAAATATATACATAATACACGATCAAGTTGGTCGGACTATACGTAAACGTCCTTCACGAGGAGAATCATCGCTAGTAGAAGAATCAATGCTGGTCCAACGTGATGTATGAGCTCATTATGGACGACCAGCGAAGCGAGACTCCGCCTGCATGATTAAAAGAAACGCCCGCTCTTAAAAAAAAAAAAATGGAGAATGGAAAGCAGATAAGCGAGTGGACTCATATCTGCACACAGCGACGTCCCTAATCATGATGGCCGCTGGCGCGAGAACTGTAATCTAACCGCGATAAGGAATGAAGCCCGCCTGCGAAGTGATCCGTTACACCTGTAACATGGCACCGCTAGCACAGACACAAGCGAGAACGAGTCGTGAGATTTCAACACCAGCAAAGAAGAAGAGAGGAATGCTGTATTAAGAAGGTTAGGTTAGGTTAAAACACTAAAATTGCTTTAAGTTACATATAAATCTACAGTTAGGAAAACTATAATTATCTATGAAAAGAGATAAAATTGAGCGAGGTGCCTCGTCCGAATAGATCAAACGCGTAGTTACGTCCTAACTACTAGTTCCGCCACAGATATTTTAAATTCAAATGCAATTCTCGCGCCTACTTCAAGGTGTCATGCCTCTCATCTGTCCGCCCGCCATTATAGTTTAAATTAATTTATTTTAAATCGCGATAATGGGATTTTTCGGGAGGGTGGGTGTGATCTATTCGGATGAGGCAGCTCGCACAATTGCGATTGAACTTCACTTAAGATAAGTTCCTTCAATCGCTGAATTGTACTTCACTGCCTCGTCCTCAAGATCAAACGTGTAGATGTTTAAAGAATGAGCGATTTAAAGATGCTCTGTTCACTTCAATTTTATACTTTGTATATTTAAAATGAGAGAAGTATCTAAATAATCTGACATGAAGATTATACATAAATCTGCTGCTGATTAAGTTATGAACTTGAACATAAGGTTAAATATCATCATTTATGATGGTTGTTGCCAGGTTACCATCTGGAGCAATTGACCTATTATACGAGGTGTGGCTATTAAAGAACGAGACTGGCGCTGCTACAGAAGAAGTACGCATGCGCCAAACATCAGCGACCGATAGCTGTATAGCCTGAAGCCTTCTCTTTCGAATGCAGTACCTCTCGCTTCTGTAAACAAATCCGTATAGCCGTAACCTTCGTTCGCCTTAGAGTTGTTTTTTTTGTTTCGCCGGGAAAATGTTAAGTGTGCCAATAGAGCAACGAATTGTTGTGAAATTTCACATGAAACTTGGAAAAACCGCTACTAAAACTTATAATTTATTGAAAAAAGTGTATGGCAATGAATGTTTATCGCTTGCACGTGTTTTTGAGTGGTTTAAGCGTTTTTAAGATGGCCGAGAAGACATTGAAGATAATTCACACCCGGGTCGCCCTTCCACGTGTTTTTTTTCGATATTCATACGATTGTGTACGTTCACTGGGTTCCTGAAGGTCAAACTATTAATCAACATTAGTACCTTCACGTTCTTGCTAAACTCCGCGAAAGAATAAGGAAAAAACGGCCCGAACTGTAGAAGGACAAGTCATGGGTTCTCCACCTAGATAATACGCTAGCTCATTCCGCATTGTCTGTCAAGAGGTTTCTAGCCAAGTACAGCATCCCAGTGTTTGACTATCCGCCTTATTCGCCGGATCTTGCGCCGTGCAACTTCTATCTGCTTCCTAAGGTGAAATCTGCATTAAACGGAACAAGATTTGAGTCCGTTGAAGCTGTGAAAGAGAAAGCGGCACGCGTCCTGAAGGAGCTGAAAGAAGAAGACTTCCAGCACTGTTTGAAAACAATGGAAGATTCGCATGGAGCGTTGTAGGGATAGATGAGGGGTGAATATTGAAGGTGATAATAAACAGATATGTATGAAATCAAAATAAAATGTTTTACAGCACCAGTCTCGTTATTTAATAGCCACACCTCGTAGAACCTGGCGAATACTGTGGATTTTTTACTCCACCCGGCTGATTGACGAATGATGTCGATGTTAAGGTCCCTTTGTGCTGCTACCGATGTCGACGTATGCCTGGTGCTATGAGCTGAAAACACATCAGTGTCTACACCGCTTTCGCAGAGAGTCTGCTTAATCCAACGGCTTATTGTCTGTGATGTTGCTTCGTGGTGTGGCTTTTTGAAGGTTATGAAGAGTTTCGTAAAACTTCCTCTCATCTCTGATGTTCTTTTGATGTACGTCAGTAAAACCGATGCTACACATAACCTCTTTTTGTTTTTAAAGAAAGGAATATTTAATACTGGTTGGTTTTTGTTTAAACCTGAAGTTTTTATTCGTTCCGTTATAAAGATCTGGATTCGCTGTTTCGTTGTAGATATGTTCTGCATGTCAATTTTTAAAAGGGTCTGTACCCTTTGAGCCGTTATCAATGCCAGAAGAGTTGCGAGCTTTTTCGTGAGGCGTTCCAGTGTGAGTGGAACGTTTCAAGATGTTTGAGGACCGGTTCTGGGTCCCACGTCGTTGCGTATTTCGGTTTTTGTGCTTTCAGAGTGGAAACCTCCTTGAAGAATCTTGATATTCTTGCGTCTTTTCCCAGTTCATTTCCCATTAATAAAGATATCGCTGCCCTGTAGATATTAAGTGTGCTATACGATCCAGTATGAGCCATCATCTCCGAGAAAAACTGCAGTATCCCTGTAATCGATCCATTGAGGGGTTGAATTTCTCTTCCTTTGCAGAATTTCCACCAGAGTTCCAAGCCCTTGCTGTATTGTTTTATTGTGCCATCAGTGATTGAAGCAAGCGTGACCTCTATTGCTTCATGTGGTACCCCTCTTGAGATTTGGGTTTGCCGGATAATCTCGCGGCAACCAGGGAAAGCGTCTTCGACAGCGGGTGTTCTTCCCTGAAAAGGAAACGTGGTAAATTTTTATCAGGTTTAAATTTCATAGGATTCCCTATCATTAAGGAGGTGAACAGGGGGTATCATGGTTGTGATGGCCACAATGGGACAATAACAACGCTTTCTACTTGTTCCATTTGGATTTTTTGCAAAACGAAGCAAAAAGGAGGGAACGCGTAAAAGAACACATCAGACCAATCTACCGTAAATGCGTCTACCGCTTCTGAGCCCGGGTCTCTGTGCCAGGAGAGATACCTTCTACACTTTGCATTGACCCTTGATGCAAACAGGTCGATGTCAAAATTTCCAAACACTTCACGGATTCTATCAATGGCCCAGTTTGCTAATTCCCACTCCGTTTCCTGAGGCAATATTCGTGACAACTCATCCGCCTTTTTATTTTCTTTAGATTTGAGATAAGAGGCAAAGACCCATATCTTTCTTTTTTTACACCATTGCCATACATCTCTACTAATGCTGGTCATTTTGGGGTACTGAATGCCACCCATTCTATTGACGTACGAAATCGCTGTCGTATTATTTATTCTAAGCAGGATTTCGCAGTCATGGAATTCTTTTGCAAAGCATCTGATACCATAAAAAGCTGCTTTCAGCTCAAGGTGGTTTATATGAGAATTTTCTTCCTCGTCATCCCACCAGCCATGCGCCTTTTCCCTCTTACAAAATGCACCCCATCCCGAACGAGATGCGTCTGTAAATATTACTTTTTGATAAATGTGCTTTCGAATTGGATTGTTTGATGATTTTACACTGCGAATCCACCATTGCAAATCATACCTCAGATCATCTGAAAGAGTCATAGTTGCTTTAAAATTTTGACCTGATTCGAGCAAAGCGAGATACTTGGCTCGCTCTAGTTTTTTTGTGTACAACCACCCATAGCTTAACACAGGACAAGCTGCTACAAGCGTCCCAATAAACTGAGCTAATTCTCTTATCTTGCAAATGTTTCTAGCCAAAAATTTTTTCGCTAAAGCAGCAATAGCCTTCCTTTTCTTATCAGGAAGTTCAATGCAAAAAATGTCGCTATTTAATATTAAACCTAGGAACTTGCACTTTTTTGAAGGTGTTAAATTGCTTTTTTGGAAGTTTATTACAAATCCAAGAGGTGGGAGAAAATCTATAACTAGATTGACGTCTTCCCTGCATCCCCTCTCTGATTTAGAAATAATATTTATGTCATCTAAGTAAATGACTAGCATTATTCCCTTTTTTCTGAGCTTTTCTACCACCGGTTTTAATAATTTGGGAAAAGTATAGGGTGCTGTGCATAACCCAAATGGCATACACGTAAATTCATAGGTAAGTCCATCAAAGGAGAACCTTAAGAATTGTCTGTGTTATTTGGCAATGGGAATAAGGAGATATGCATCTGTCAAATCTATAGTAGCAAGGTAGCAGCCAATGGAAATGAGTCTCAGTGCTGTTCTGATATCCTCCATTTTGAAGTGAAGTGGCGTAATAAATTTATTAAGCTGTTTCAGATTCGAAATAAACCTGTCATCTCCATTAGCCTCTTGCCTCAGAAAATATGGGGAATGGAATTCCCCTGAACAGGCATTACAGCGAGATAGAGCGCCCTTGTTTTCCAGTTGCATTATTGCATTTCTGGTTTTAAGGTGCTCTTCTGTAGAGAGCTTCTGGCCGCTTGGCTGAAGTACTTGAACTGGCGTATGCCTAAAAGGAATTTTGTAACCCCTGACATAGCTCAGAATAGATTGATTTTGTGTTAGGTTTGTCCAAACATTTTGAAAATACTTTAGTCTGCCAGCAATTTTTCTTACCTCTATTTCCTCGTTCTGTTCGATGACTGGTTCCGATGCGGTCCCTGGGGCCCCCTCCTGAAGCTCGAAGAGCTCTTCCTGGGAGGGCCTCTGAAGTTTAAATTGCTGGATCTCGATGACCCTGCGGCTATGTTCCGTCCTGAAAAGTTTTTAGCATCCGTTTTCGGCGTCTGCTTAATTAACTCTTTGCCCACTTTTTGAACCTCTTTTGCGGTTTTGTAGCGCTCAGAAAATTTTTCTCCGAACAGAGATGTGTCAACGTCTAGTTCGTCAGCAATTGACTTAATTATTGGGTCTGTACCAGAAGTCACGAGAGATCTTCTAGTGAGTGAAATGCCATGGGGCAGGTCTGTTAATATTTTACCAGCATCGCCAAGAATTGTTTTAGCATCGTTTATCATCTCCTTGGAATTTTTAGACTTGGCTAGATCCAAGAAAATAGTAAGAGCTTTTCCTAATGCGCTCAGGCCTGCACTTAGTTGATTTTGCGTTGAACACTGGAACTGATCTTTTTTGACGCCATTTCCGCCTATAACCACTTTTATTTCTGGGTTTAAGCTTGGTGCAGTCATCATGCTGCAGTTCGCTGCAGAAGGATATTTGTCAGCGAGTTCTTTCCGCTGTTCTTTTTGGAGACCCACCTGCATTAGTTTTGACCACAGCTGTGCGGCAGATTCATTAATTGGCTTACTAGAAGATTTCTTAGAAAAAGGATCACCACCCAGTTGATTGAGGACGGTATCTTCTTTATCAACACTTGTGACATCACTTGGTTTAGACTGCATATCAACTTGTCGTTGATGTGACGTACCTCTGGGGCTACGCTCTCCGTCCTGTTTATTTCGGCGTATCGCACTTCGTGGATGGCGCTCACCGTCACGGGTTTTTCGAATCTCATTACGTGAGTGACGATTGCTGCCTTTTTTGTTACGGGTCGCACCTCGTGGGTGACGATCACCACCATAATCATCTTGAGAAGATGAAATGGGGGTCACACCTCTCGGGTCACGCTCACCGCTGATGCTTCGGTCATGTCTTGGAGGTCCGCGCGACGAAGTACTGGAGCCACTTGAACTGTAGCTGCGAGATCTGGATGAATTTCTGGAACTTCCAGAGCTGTAGGATGTATCGGAGCTGTCAGACGAGAATGATGTGTCACGCCTTCTCCGCTTCTTCCTTTTTTCTTTCACCTATCTCTTTAACCTCTTAATTTCTTTAAGAAGTTTATCTGAGTCATTGCTGCGGTCCTTCCTCTTCCGTTTTCGACTTTTTTTCGAAGATGAGCCCATCTTTTCTAGGCGCGAGAATTGCATTTGAATTTAAAATATCTGTGGCGGAACTAGTAGTTAGGACGTAACTACACGTTTGATCTTGAGGACGAGGCAGTGAAGTACAATCACGGTTCAAGTTAACTCTCTGAATTCGAAATGGTAAAAGTTTTACTAAAGGCTGTGTCTAGTCGTACCGAAAAATAAGGGGGGTTGGACCAATTTTCTTTATGTGGCCAGTCACAGGGGTGCCTCCCCCCCCCACGAGAGGTTGGAAAAGGGGTAGGTGTTTCACCAACGTTATTTCTATGGCCAATCACAGGGGTGCCTTACCGCCCCTACCCGAAAATTCGGGACGAATAGCCAAGCTTATGAAAAATATTGCACTAGTCATCCCGAATTTCGGGACGACGAGACACTGCGTTTACTAAATCATTCAGTACACTAAATTTAATGGATGAATCAGTTATTTTAAGAAGTTTACTAAATTTAACAGTAAAAGTACCGTAACTGCAGGGAACCAATTATAAACTTAATTAAAATTTCTTCCCCCAAGAATATATTCTGAGTACATACCAACATACGGGTATAATTGGTTTGCAATTATTACATGTAATGTTAAAATCAAGCCTACATTCAAGATAATATACAAATATGCTTGAAACCCAACCTCTTGAAATCTAATATTTCTTCAACATAACTATCAAGTATAGGATTAAAACTATAGATAATGAATCTAAATAATAATATCCATTTTCTAATCAATATAAACCTGCTCAATTGCCAGTAAATAGATACATCCATTGGTAGAAATTAACTGACAATCCATTATATTCTACTAAGTCAAATGTAAAGAGAATGCTTAGCAATTTTGTGAAATGTTAACATTCATATGAGGCTTTAAGGTTTAAGACACCTGTCAAAAGCAATAATAACTTGTTTTTCTAATCTCAACAGAACATCTGAGTTTAATAGTGCACAAAATACTGAATTGGATGATTTTAATAAGGGAACTTGATATACGCTACAAAGGTTATGGAAAAATAAAGAACATACACAACTTTTGCACTAACGACATAGAAGCTAATAGAATAATCAAACCATTGTATTGTAAAGTAAATCTAGCTATGTCATTGGTCCAAAAACACATTATTTAAAGGTACAAAAAAATCATTTATTTACTAAAAGGAAAAGGAATGGCACTCCATAAATAACAAATTACGGACGTTGAGCCGACGGCCCTGGCAATTCAAGTTCAGCCTCCGATTCTTCAAAATCACCACACTCCAAGTCCGGCAACCAAACGGTCTCGATTTTGGGAACTGAAAAAAAAGAATAATCAAAAGTTTGCAAAACGAAAAATTATGATTAACGAATTATCAAAAGGGAATTAAAAACATCAAAATCGACATTACCTGTCGAATCCCGAAGAACGTATCCACAATTACAGCTGTGTTCGGCATACGTCATAGGCACGAATCGCCCACACAGTCAAAATCGGTACTTTGTGCCCTCCACACTGAAACAAAAGAAAACGCATGTTCAAAGAAGGTAGCTGACCCAATAAGATGCACCGAAACACTCAAAAGGCACGTCTAAGAAAGAAGAAAAGCAAAGTGTCAGAGAGTATGAAAAATAAAGCATTATACTCTTACCCCAGACAAATCCAAGACGCTGCATGCACGTGTGTGCATGGTCGAGACTCAGGCTCTTTATGTGGCGACAGATGGAGACTAATGTGATCATAGATCTCATCACTACCCTGACACAGCGCATTCATCGCCCCTTGGAGCTCCATAGACGAAGCACCAGACGGTTTGGCGCCTTGAATTCTCCTCGGACGTCCTCGTCCCCGCCCACCGACCTTGCCTCTCGTCAAGCTGACAGAAGACGACGGATGTTGCACGGCGTTATCGAATTGCAACACCTGAGACTCTTCTAGGAACATCTGAAACAGCAAATCGCAAGAAATTAGCAAAATTTGATTATCAAATCCAAAACCCACAACTATCAGTAAATATTGGCGTACTTAAAGTAACCAGATTCAAAATGTCCTTCTTCGATTTCAAAGAAGACGCGCGAACAAGAAGCCCCGGAAGGCGACGATCACGACTTCGCAGTGAAGCACCACCAAATCTTGATCATCGACATGCAAGTGAAAATTAATTTGACATAAGGTGATAAACTTTTCAAAAAGTTTTCTATGGCCAGCACCCCGAATCACAAAACAATAAATTCCTGCACAATTTTCAATCAATTCTATCCGAAAATACAAACTTCCGAGTACTGATAAACATGGAGGAGAACCGGCGGAAAAACAAAATTGCGGAAAATTATCAGAAATTTCCTCATACACTACACTTTCACAATAAAGGGATGACAAATCAAAATCGGCGATACATGCTTCAAAGTCTGTCGATAAAATTACTGAAACGTCATCCACATCATTAATCACAATTGAATTATTCACAACCGGAGTTGAAATTTCACGAACGATTTCATTGACCGCACTATTAAGCTCTGAACAAGCCGGATACCGATCGTTAAAAACAGCACTTCAAATGGAATCTAAATCTAAACAATCCGTAGATACACTCGAGGAAGAACCATCAGTAGAAGATGTTGCCATTTTAAGAGACAAGACGGCACTAAAATGAAATATCAAGTCTTGCTCACCCAAAAAACTTTACGTAGCAGAATTTGTCGATAAATCCATGGCTACGTTTTGAGTTGCATAGTAATCAGTTTAAAGCACCGTAGAAGCTGAAGATAAACCTGTGTCCGAGCTATCACTTTTCATGACTGACATAGAATGAAATATTATGCAGCAAGCCAGGATCCAGATGCTAAAATGACATCATAGAAAATTTTGATGACACCAGAAAATTTCTGCAGAACAGATTTAGTAAAACAGTTGACCAAAGGAAGGTAGAAGATAAGACAGAGACAAAAGAAAAGTATACTTACTAGGTCACGTACAGAAAACACAAGCACAATATACACCCACTTTCATAGGTATAACACTAAAACCTCACACCACACCTATTTTCATCGTAGATTATAATCATTAGAATTTTTACAAAATGAAAATAAATTAAAACAGTTGTACGTCACAAAATGGTAAAAAGGAGAATGCGCTTATATTTTCTCCGGGTGGAATTAAGAATTCATCGAGGACGATGAAATATTTCAAGAAGGGAGGAGTGTTACATCCCGAAAATTCAAAATTTTGGGTCGTAACACTTCGCCCTCTTCCACTCACAGAATAGACTGAGTAGCAACACAATATGATCACGCCCATGGTAAGACTCTTCCGATCTTTAACCTAACGTCGGTACATGCACCACTGATGAAAATGTAGAAACCGTAAGGTAAACAGCGAGCAGTACCACCGGAGGATGGAGACTCAATAAAACATAATGAATTATAAAACATAGGATCTCATATGAATTTTGACAACTTAAAATATTAGTTAGTAATCATGTAAGTTTATACACGGAGAAAAATGGATGTTTAAGCGTAGATGTTGAAAGGGTAAGATAGTAGCGCCTAACATGCAGATAGTAATGCTGAACACCTACTATCTTTTTGAGATGTCAAGCGCGAAAATATTTTTATGTTAAATTTAAACACATTCAGATGTTAAACTCGCCCGAACGCATGCGCATTGCGCATTGATATTTCGGAGTTCGCGACCTACGCCGCCACACGTTGCCTGTTGCTTGTTCGACTTTTAAAGAGTTCTTGAGTTGTCTCTCTCAGCGCTATATTACTGATACTATAGTATTTTTATGGTGCAAGTTTGTCTTGTGCGAGTGCTATGGTGATTTTTTCTTGCGGCAATGTGAGTTTTTTCATTTTCTACCTATACTTATGAAAAGCATCAGATTTTACTGACAGTATGAGAGGTTAGGTATTAGTTCCTTAATTAAATGTTTCATCATTTTTCTGAAAGTGTTGTTTAAATAAATTTACTCCTTAATTCAATAAAAATATTTATTTAAGGAAGTATCTAGGCCCACTGATTTTCGGTAAAATAGGCCGTCTTTTTTCATAACTTTAACCTCAAAATTACGTATGCAATTTATGATATTTTACTTTTCTATCTTTACCGAATTTGAGAGTATATTTAATAGGGGAAAAACTACTTCAGTTGGCCTTGGGATATTTTCTTGCAGGCCAACTTTGATTCTTTAAAGTTTAAACTTGTCCGTCAATTATACCCAGTATAGACTCCAGAGCTTAGGTTAGCTCAATCCACTCAGTCCTGACACACTGCACTCTACAGCATCTTCGTTGTCTGTTCTGCCGTTTCAAATTCAAAATTCATGTCCGAATTTTGGATGAGTGAGAGAGACCTGCCACTTCACCAAACTTTAGAAAAAAATCATAAACGCCATCCTTTCTGTTTAGATTTAATAACAAAAATGATGATGATGTATAAAATACCCGGTCATAAAAACAAACGGCAAGGGTATTTATGATCTTCTTTCTAAAGTTAGCTAAAGTGACAGGTATACCATTAAGCCACTTCCCTTTCAGGGTAGGCGTGATACTACCCGATTCGGGTAGTGTTTCTAGGTGGATAGTTTCTTGTAGTAAATAACTACAAGTGTGACTCTTCCAAATTACAGATACAACTTTTAAATTTGGGACGGCAGTGTTAAAAACATTATTATACGAGAGATTATATTAATTTGTAAATCTTGACTCAGACTTTCGTTTCGTAGTTTCAGTAAAAAAATGGACGATTTCGTGAAAAGTATTTTGCGCAGTTGGAATTTCGAGGAATCTATTTTCAAGACGTTTGAAGGTAAGAATTTACAGGTATAATAGAGGATATGATGAAGACGTTCTGATTTTCTTTAGTTTTATTTTAGTTTGTTATTTTTGAAGTTCAGAGAATTATTTTGATAAAGAATCTTTCTTTTTATTGGATGACGAAGAAATTCGTCGTTTAATACCAGCAAGTGGGCCGAGATTAAATTTTCTGATGTATAATAAATTATATCACGGGCGATCGAAATTGAAAGACATACGTAATTAATTAATTGTTATTCTAAGGTAAAAACTCAGTCACGAATTTTTAAACTCAACATGGCGCTGAAATAAAATCATCCGCAGAATTTCTTGAGGATGCTTCGGTTATGTTTAAACATTCACGAAATGAATTGCAGGAAGCACCTCCTAAAAAACAAAAGTTGTTGCCGGAGGCTGAAATTATTATTGACGACCAAAGAAAATTCAATCAAGAAAACGACGATGCAAACATTTGCGAAGATAGGTGCAAAGAAACAAGACCACTTGCCATAGAAAATCCTACAAATGAAAATCCATTTAAAAGTTTGCTTTTTCCAAAAGTAAGTTTTAGTTAATATTCTTCTTATTTCAACTTCAAATATTTCATTTGACTTCCATTTGATCTTGGACTCCCAATCATTTTTAGGGTTTAAAATAACACCTAAGATCGACTGTTGATGGGAGGAAAGCGCTTACAATTGGGGCTACTTTGAATAAAACTTCGAGAACGCTTTTAGTGCGGTGTGTCGTCGACTACTTGTTTCAAAATTTTGCCTCGCAGAAAAAAAAACGTACGTTAAATAATATATTTATCAAGAAATATATAGTTTACAATTAAATTCAAATCTCTTTACTAAAAAAGTTAATTTTGTGGGATCGCAAAAGAAATTTTCATTCAAGCGGCGAAAGAAATTGTTTTAGATTATTCCAATGAGCGTGAAGGAGTTTATTTTGTAGTCGGAAAATCTAAAACTGAATATGCACCCAAAACATTAAATCGTGGAAAATTGTGTGACAGATACTGTAATACAAAAAGGTTTTTAGATAATCAAGCTGGGAAGAAAGCTGACGTGGAAGACGAATGTATTGAGCAAAGTACGTATTCAAATCATATAGACAATTTTTGCTTAAGAAGCTTCGTAATATTTAATTTTTGTGTAAAATAAACATTCTTTCAGCACATACTACAGACCAAACAATACAGCAGGCTGGATCAGATCCTCGAGCAGCCTTACAATATGTAAAGAGCAATGTGGATGCAACGAAAACCCTTCAAGAAAATTGGAATATAGTCGTTCAGAAAGAGGAAAATTTCTAAACGATCACACAATTTTAGAATATCTAACCAAATTTCCTGTTTTGCGTACACAGTTTGGATTTTAACTATTATTAGAAGATTCTAACTTCGTCTACAACTCAGAAAAGGATGCTTTCTATGCTGCGTGGGAGTATTTATCACTTGCTATAGATCTCAGAGGGGTTTCAAAAGGCAATCTTTCTGAAGATCTAATAAATAATCCGAATGGTAAGAAAAGCTCCCCTCGTTAACGATTGTAATGTAGTGTTTACCCCTCCTGCCACCTCCTAAAGTAAAGTAGTCGGTAAATGACTTCTGTTGAATTTTCGACTAAAGAAAAGCTTTAACAAAAGAGTTGAATTTTCCATCCAAAGAAGTGAATCCTAAAATGAATTTTTGACAAGATAGTTGAATTTTTAAACAGACAATCTGAATTCTTTGCGAAATAGTTAAATTTCCAACCAAAAACATGAATTTCCCACAAAACAGTTGAATTTTCAACTCAAAAATATGATTTTTTGACAAAAAATTTAATTTTTTACAAAATAGTAAAATTGTTAAATTAATAGTTTAATTGTTGATAAAGTAGTTACTTTTTCAATCCAAAAAGACCTATGTTTTAGAAGGCAGTTAACTTTTAAGCTGGTAAGAATTAATGTTCACTGAGAAAGTTTATTTTCAATCAAGGAAGATCAAATAGTTGAATTTTCAACTTTTCAAGAATAAATTTCAAAACAAAAATTGAATAGTTCAATTTTTAGAGAAAAAAAGATTTTTAGCCACAAAAAAGTAAGTTATAACGAAATATTTTAATTTTCAACCAAAGCAAATCCCTAAAAAAAATTGAATTTTTAATAAAGTAGTTGAGTTTCCAAACAAACAAGATAAATTTTTACCCAAATAATTAATATTTCCAACCAAAAACATGAATTACCCACAAAACAGTTTAATTTACAATGAAATAGTTGCATTTTCGAAAAAAAGGACGAATGTTTTAGAAAACACCTAACTTTTAAGCCGGTAAAGATTAATTTTTGTTGATAAAGTTAATTTTCAATTAAGAGAAATCAAATTTTAACAAACAAACAAAACGAAGAATTTTTAAATAGCTGAATTCAACCGATAAGGACGAACTTTTAACACAATGGTTGAGTCCTCAAGCAAAAAGATGAGTTTTCTACCCAAAAAGACAAATTGTCATTAGAAGCCATGAATTTTTTACCAAATAGTTCAATTTTCAACTTAAAAAGGATAAATTTTAAAACGAAAAATGAATACTTCAATTTTAAGGAGAAAATAGATTTTTAACCACATAAAAGTAATCTGCAACAAAATAGTGAAATTTTCGACCAAAAGAAGGAATGTTGAAAAGAAAATGAATTTTTAACAAAGTAGTTGAATTTTCAAACAAACAAGATGAATTTTCAACTCAAAAATATGATTTTTCCTGAAAAAATTTAATTTTCTACCAAATAGTTAAATTTCTAAAGAATTAGTTCAATTTTTAATCAAATAGTTGAATTTTCAACGAAACCGGAAACACTCTACGTTCTCACAGCGGTATCCATAACCTTGGAGCTGCTTACGTTTTTTCCCAATGTATACCACCTGCATTTCAAAGCAATTCAAAAAATTTCTTTGTAGCGATGTTATTTCATTATGACGATCTTAAGAGGTACCGTAATAGAGTCGTTTTCGCAAAATTAATAGAAGAATTCAATTATTTAGCAGAAGAAGGAGTCGTAGTTGAAACTAAAAGCAAGACATTACGGACACATTTTATTCTTGCAGTGATCGAGGGTGATAATCAAGGTTTAAATCTAATTTAAGGTTACAGTGGAAGCTTTTCTGCCACTGTATACTGTCGATTCTGCAAGATGTCCAAATATGAGGCAGCGTATGCTACAAAAACCTAATAAAGCCGTTTTGAGAACCGAGAGCATACGCCAAAGACTTTGAAAGCAACGATTTTAAAGCAAGTGGTATTAAGGAAGATTGTGTTTTTAATGACGTCCGATATTTTCACAATACAATATATACACAAAATTTTATTGCTGATATAATGCATGATCTTCCTGAGGGAGTTATGCCACTGAAATGACCAACTTTTTTATTTATGCACCAATTATGTTTGGTCGCTTTGAGCCAGAAAGCAATAAGTTCTGGAAACTATTAATTGATTGACCAGAAATTTTCTGTTTGTTATCATGCAAACATTTTGATACTGATAGGGTTGACTACCTAGAAAAACTTGATCTCTGAACACCATGGAGGATACGTAGAACTTTTTGGTCCATTAGAGCCCAAGCATCACTTTATGTTGCACTATCGTCTTATAATATTACTGATGGGACCACTTGCAAATCTTCAAGCACTCAGAGGCGAATCGAAGGATAGAGAAGGAAAGTTAACTGCCAATTCAGTAGCAACAATTGATGTTTTCGAATAGATTATTATCAAAAGAAGGATTCGATTCCAAGTTTTCTAACGGTCGCTTGAAAGAGTTAAGCCTCGAAATTAAAAACGATTTAGTCAATAAGACTGCTTATTTAATAGATGATCGCGGGACCAGCGTGCACACGCCAACAACTTAGATTTTGAACAACATCACAGTGGCCGTGACGTTTATCGTACCTGATAATCACCTCATGAAGAAGAGTCTAATCCTTTCGTACCACACAAACTATGAAGAACCCTACCCCCTCCTACTTCCAAAGCACGCGAGATGAATCAGGAATATGATGCTCACGCTCCTTATGCTCGCAGATTGCACTCCGCGGACCCCTCTCGCCAGTCACAGGTCGCGTTCGACGATCCATGGTACCCTCACCACGATTCTCATCGTTCTCACCGCAATGATTATGATATCGCCACCCCTAACACAGCCCGCGCATACGAGACCATGCGGAAGTGGAATATCAGATATTCAGGTTCTCGTGGCGAGGAGTCTGACGCGTTCTTGTTGCTTATAGAGGACGGCCGTGATTTAATCACCATCTGTGACGCTGATCTATTGAGAGTAGTACCCTTCTTCCTGTCTGGAATAGCCCTCAATTGGTTTAGGGGCTCTAGGCACCTATGGCGGAATTACGATCAGTTCGCGAGGGCTTTTAAGATTAGATTCGGGAACGCAGATTTCCAGTTCGAATTACGGCAGGAAATACACCAACGGACGCAAGGTGAGAAAGAGCCAGCCTCAGATTATTTAACATGCATGAGGGCCATGTTTGACAAGTTGTCACCCAGGATGCCCGAATCGGAGGAGGTCAGTTACGCGCATAGGAGCTTTGAGAAAATATCCCTACTCGAGGAGGAGGACGGACAACCCTTCCAAGGGGAACCCCTGGATCTCGCTTACCTATCCATAGAAAGGAGGGAAAATAACTAACCCAACGATAGGAAAACTAGAACGCCCCCGCATAACGAAGAAGAAGTTTTGCTACAGGTGTGGAAAATTGGACTTTATCTCTACTGAATGCTCGAAGTGCTCGGGGAACTGAAAAGTGAGGCGCATTGTAGGGTAAATGTGCCTTAAATAAATTTGGATAAGTCCCCAAAAATTCCCCTTCCAGCAACCGAAACTAAAGAACTGACCCCCCCCCAGACACCTGGTATAGTCGAGGCCGAATATCTGAATAATGATATCGACTTATCAGTTTTCACTGGAATATATAGCCCTAAAAACTGTGACTCCACATTTTTCATATCCCAGAGCAATATTTTCACCAAAATAAAGGACGTTTCACCGGCCTCGGAAAGCCCGCTTTTTCAAATTAAAACCGAAAATCTGACGGCACCCCTTTCGCACCCCAATCTTCCTCCAGCACCATCTTTTATAAACTGGAAACAAACAAACCCTAACCTCGAACTCCCCGTAAGCATCGAAACGGACCCAAATACCGAAGCCCACCACCCGACACCTATTCCCGTGTATAATTTATCGAAACTACCCTACCTTTCATCACCCCTTTCGCGCCCACAACTCCTACTCTATTTAACGCTTACTGTTCTTGACCGACCGATGAAAGCCCTGATTGATAGCGGTGCTTCGCGCTCGTTTGTAGGGCTAGAAGGTCTAAACAAAATCCGGGACCTCAAATTAAGAACCGTCTACAAAAAGGGTCAAGTCCGCGTAGCCAACAGCCAGATGGAAATAGTATCTCAGAAAATCATAGCCCCAGTCGAGCTCTAGGGCCGCGTAGAATCAATTGGGATCCGCGTATTAAAATCTCTGCCAGTCGCTTTCGCGATAGGTCTAGATTTTCTAAAGATGTTTAAAATTAATGTAGACTTTGTCGAGGAAAAGTGGACCTTTAAAGGCTATTCCAGTCAAATTTACGCCTTTAAACGTGAGGATGCGCCTTCGGAAAATTGCTGTGGGCTCCGAGAACTCACAATACAGGATGCTGACCGATTGGGTGAGTTTCTCAAGCGAGAATTACCGAAACCGAAAGGTAGACCCGGCTTGACCAACCTTATCGAACACGTCATCGATGTAGGGGATCACCCCCCATCAAACAGCGGTATTATGTACGGTCCCCCGAAATCATGGAATTCACGGTAGCAGAGGTCAATAAAATGCTAGAACATGATATTATTGAACCCTCCAACAGCGGTTGGTCCTCCCCCGTAGTGATGGCTAGGAAACCGGATGACGGTTATCGTTTTTGTTTAGACCTCCGTAAGGTGAAAGAGGTCACGAAAAAGGATGCATACTGCCTACCTCAAATGAACGGAATCTTAGATAAGTTACGCAGCGCTAGGTACATCTCTAAAATTGACCGTTTCAAAAGCTTCCACCAGATACCCCTCGAGATAGGTAGTCGTGGCAAAACAGCATCCTCGGTTCCGGGATACGGCTTGTTCCAATTTAAACGCATGCCCTTCGGGCTAACTAACGCCCCCGCAACCTTTCAACGACTGCTGGACAGCCTAATAGGCCCTGAAATGGAACCCCATGCCTTCGAGTATCTGGATGACATTATTATTGTCACCAGAACCTTCGAAGAATACCTCGAAGGGCTTTCTAAAGTCCTGGCCATAATTGAATGCGCTGGCCTAGAAACCAACCGGAACAAGTGCGAGTTCTGCTGTCCCCAAGTCCACTACCTGGGCTTCCTCGTCAATGAAAACGATCTGCAAACGGACCCCGATAAAATCGACCCTATCCTAAAGTACCCTGCTCCACGCAACGTTAAGGAACTCCGGAGATTCCCAGAGTTGGCAAGTTGGTAATATCGGTTAATCTAAAATTATGCCACGCTAGTTAGCTCTCTAACCTTGCTGCTGAAAAATAAACAGTGTTGGCTTTGGGACGAAGAACAACAGTCCCCGTTTATATTTAGAAATATTTTTAATGTTAATTTAAAGTTTTAAAATATCTTTGCAAACAGCGGAAGGCGCGCGAGATCGACGACAGGCAGCACGGAGTTCGGTGTCCCCACCGCTCCGTTGCGACTCCAGTTTCGTGCGTCTCGGCCAATCAGCGGGCCAGCTGCTGCTCCCGGCCTCGCTCTAGCTCGCGCCCCTCTCGCCCATATAAGCCGGTGCACGAGCGATTCTCGTCACTTGGCGACTTGTAACTTCTCCAGTGGACAGTACGGGCTACCTGAAGCTCCGCATCCACTGAATACGAGAACTTTTGTCCAATAGCCGTTCCAATACAAAATTAAAACAACCTTTCCTTGTCTCTCTCTTTCCCACCTTATCTCATTCCTTCTCACTGTTTCTTCTTTCTTTCTTTGGTTGGTTGGTTTGCCTTCGTTGCCCCAATCCTGCTCTCTTTCTTTTCTTTCTTTCTCTGGTTGATTGGTCTGCCTTCGTGGCCCCAAGCCTGCTCTCCTTCTCTCTCTTTCCTCTCTTTTCCGCTTAGCACTGCCTCCACCTCTGTGCCTGGCAGAGAACGCCGTCCTTCCCGTCCCCATAAAGGTACTCGGGATCGCCAACTCCGGGCAATCAACGGCCTTCCTCGCCTTCCCACTCAGCCCGTTCCTCAAACACCTACATCTTCCGCACCACAACCTTCACAACACCCAATCCTACTCCTTAGCTCCTGCAAGACTCTCTCTCCACGCTCCCGGGTAAAATTTATCCGCATACCTTCCGCTCCTTCTTCTCTTCGTCGTCGGGCCGCCTGGACTTTTCAGGGCGTTACGACGACCTAGAGCCCTTCTGCCCACGGGCTACTTCCAGTACCCCCAAGAAGACGACTCTCCCTTCGACTTCTTGGTCCCCGTAACCCCTAAGGGACCTTTGCCACCCACTCCGGGCAAATGGTTCCTCCACACCATCCCCACTCCTTCTTCCGAACCCGCTCCTACTCCCTCTAACTCCTCCGACGACGAAGATGACCAAGACCTCTCCTCCTCGCCGCACAGTGGTCCAGGAACGACAAAAAGTTGGTCAAAAGTCGATTTTTCAACTTTATTATTTTAAGAAAATGAATTGATAAATATATTTGGCAATACTTAAACATCACGAAAGCAAAAAAAAAAGTGTATTAAAAAATTGTTTTCAACATTTTTGAGCCCCTGAAAGTTACCCAACTGCGAAAATCGATTTCTATCGATTATCCATCACTGAATTTGAGTGATGCTGTGCGAAAAGTAATAACAAAATTTGAAACAAATATGATTTATATTTGCCCCATATTACATATATTATACCATTAAGCCATTTCCCTTTCGGGGTAGGCGTGACTTGCTCGGTTGGAGAATAGTAGTGTGCATATGGGTATATAGGTATAAGGTAGGTAGGAATATAGGTATGAGGTGAATAGGTATATAAGTGTTAGGTATATATATTTTAGATTGATCTGGAATTCTCGTGTTATTTATTTAAATGACACGTTCACTCCGCAACACTGCTCCGACCCAGGTTGCTGATCAATCTCTCTAGCGATCACCCCAAGTGAAGAGCCTCACAAAATTGTTATGTATGGTTCTCCACTTGGGCCCATTAGTATCCAAGGTTTTTTGTTTCAGACGTCATTCATTCTACTTTTACTCTGTTTACAAACTATTTGTCGCCACACTTTTCTGTCCTGGCATACTACTCTAGCTTCCTTCACGTCCAATGCATTTTTTCATACAAGCTCTTGTGTTCCTATGGCTTCTTATGTCTCTACGGATTAATGTCTCATTTACAGATTCTAACCATTCTTTCGGCGGTCTACCTCTGGGCATTCTGCCATTTACTTTACCTTTATACACTTGTTTGGTCAGTCGTTCATCTTTCATTCTTTCAAGATGTCCGAACCATCTTAACTGATTTCTTTCCCATGTGTCAACTATTGTCTCTTTTGCACCACATTCTTTGAGGATTGTCTCGTTTCGGACTTTGTCCATTAGTGTTTTCCCGCATATTATGCGCAGAGGTTTCATGCCGATCGCGTTAATTTTACTCCTGTCCTTTTCTTGACAGGTCCATGTCTCGCTACCGTATAGTACAGTCGGTACGAATATAGAATTGTGTATGGCCATTTTAGCTTTTTTTGACATGTTTTCATTTCCGAGAATGGACCCCGCTCTACCGATAACCTGCTTACCCTTATTTATGCGCCTATCTAACTCCCCATCTATTTTTCCGTCGCTAGTGAATAGACTACCTAGATATACGTACTTGTCAACTTGTTCTAATCTCTCATCATTTAGGACAATGTTGCACATTGTTTTCTCACTCTTTCCCTCAAACACCATGATTTTTGTTTTATTTACGTTAATTTTGAGTCCCATGTCCTTCATGCTTGTATGAAGTTTATTCAACATTCTTTGCAAGTCCTCGACTGATTCTGCCATAACAATCTTGTCATCTGCGAAAGCTAACCCACGTACCTTAACTGTTTGGAGATCTACACCTTCTTCGTCGAAGAGTGCAGTTCTTAGACACTTATCCATGAATATGATAAATAGCCACGAGGACATAACGCATCCTCGTTTCACGCCTTGCGTAAACTCAGTTTCCCGTTTACCCTTCCGCTCGCTTTACTACCTGTATATATTGTTTTTATTGCTTGCAGGAGCCCTCCATTAACTCCGTACTCTTTAAGAACTTCCCAAAGTTTACTTCTATTTACCGTGTCAAATGCTTTTTCTAGGTCAAGAAATGCACAGAAAACTTTCTTTCCTACTCTCAAGCTTTTTTCTGTGATCTGTCTTAGGCTAAATATCTGATCTGTACATGATCTTCCTGGCATAAATCCACTTTGGATTTCCCATATTTTTTCTTCTGTGATTTCCATTACCCTACGAATAAGTATTTTTGAGTATATTTTACTTACGGTACTTAGTAGGCTGATACCTCTGTAATTGCTGCAGTTGCTTTTGTCTCCCTTTCTTTTGTATATTGGTACGATAATCGCTTTTCTCCAATCGTCTGGGACTTTTCCTGTCTCGATACACAAATTTATTAATTCGCACAACCTGTGAGGTATGTACTCGCCACCGTATTTGAGCATTTCAGCACTAATACTGTCTATGCCAGAAGCCTTACCGTTTTTCAAGTTTTTAATTATATCTCTAACCTCAGTGACACAGACTTTTTCAATTGGGTTTTCTAATGCATTATGTTCTATGTCGCAGTTTTGTTGTCCTATATCTTCACCTCCTAATAGTTCTTTAAAAGAGTCTTTTAAAGCGTCTACTATCCCGTCTATATCATATAGCATTTCACCTTTGCTGTTTCTCATGCTAGCAAACTCTGTACTTTTACTTTCCTTCAACTGTTTATATAGTAGTTTCATTATTCCTCCAAAGCCGTTTTGTATTTTGTTCTCTTCTTCTCTTCTTCTGTTCTGATTTTTTCTTTACTCTCCTTGACTAGTCGTTTCATTTTCCTCTTTTTGTCTTTGTAATCATTTTTGAGTCTATTTCTCTCCTCATCGCTAAGACCTGTCATGTTTAATGTTCTCTTGTGCGCTTTTTTCTTTTCTCGCTGGGCTGCTTGAATTTCATCATTCCACCACGCATCACCAGACTTTCTTCCTACCACTGCCGTACCACACACTTCAATTGCAGTTTTAACAATGATATCCCGTAATAAAGCCCACGCGCCCTCTATATCTTTATTGCTCGTAAGCGCTTCCCAAGTTGCCCTATCTATGCGTTCGCTTAACTTATTTTGAAATACGACGTTTGAAATAAAATGTTCATAAACATTCATAATGCTATTTAACTAAGCCTAATGCCTAAAAATGAGATTGAAACTTAAACTTTTATAATAAATAAATAATTTTGAAAAACGTTGCCAAAAAAAGTGAGGTCGTGGAAGCATTCTGAAGATATGTGAGTAAAGTTTTGCTCAAAAATTAGAGCCGGGAACTGCCGGGAATTAGTGTAAAACGTTGATTAAAAAAAAATTATAATGCACGGTATATGTGCATCATTGCATTCATATATTTTAGAACGAATTATTTGTAGTTTAAAAATCATTTTCAGTCGTTTTCAGCTTGTTTTTATTTGAAAAAACATATTTCAAAGTAAAATGATATTTTTTAATGTTATTTTAATAAATTTTAATAATTATTTATAACATTGAAATAAATTATATACTTGTTGCCCTATCGCTTCAAAATCATTCTAAAAAGTTATTACAACAATAAATATACGGATTTGCCAGAAGTTCTGTTAAAGGTAAGTTTTAATCTGCCTGTTACCTGCTCACAACTGCATTAAGACAGGTGCCTCGCGAAGGCCTCGAACAGACCGCGCGGCTCAAAAGTTGGGACAGTGCAGTGCCGTAAAGCTCCTTGCGTCAGGTAGGTAATAGCTTCAAAGTTACTGTAATTTTTAAAGTACACTACCCTTTTTTATGTTAAGGAATGTTT
Organism: Andricus curvator; assembly: GCA_932195095.1. Classification (NCBI taxonomy): domain Eukaryota; kingdom Metazoa; phylum Arthropoda; class Insecta; order Hymenoptera; family Cynipidae; genus Andricus; species Andricus curvator. The sequence goes on from CAKNYM010050976.1 coordinate 132,328, forward strand.
TCTTATGTTTACTACTTCAGTTTAAATAAGCCATATCGTCAATGAAGATATCAATATTAAGAAGAAAATGGGTGTTCTTAGTAACTATCTTTTCCAAAAATCTGTCCTGGACCCTACCCTCACTGCACACTGTGAAAAAAATTTCTTGAGCCTTCTACTTTTGGTTTTACAATCACAAGTTTCATCAGTCTTAAGAAAATTCTCTTCAAGAAAACACGGAAAAATCTCGGTCCTACAAAAAAATAAAATGTTAACAGAGTAGTTCAAGTTTCAACCAAGTAGTTGAATTTTCAAGCAAGAATCTTAACTTTTCTCCAAAAAACACGAAATTTCAACAAAATACGCTAGAGTCCCTCTATAGCAGTTCCCTCTATAACAGACAATGCGGTCCAAGGGGACGAAAGAGGCGTTTGTAAGGTCAGCGGAGTTGCGATGTTTACGGTTCGGCGCTATAAGAAGCCACAAGCAAGAAGGAGAAGAAGAACGGTTCGTATATTCCCTCTATAACAACTTTGTTGATGAAGGGTACCCACGAGACGGCTGCTATAGAAGGACTCTAGTGTAAATGAATTTTCAACTAAGAAAGACAAATTTTCAACAAAAATGAAATAGTTAAATTTTCAGTTAAAAAAAGTACTGTTTCACCAAAAAACGAATTTTCAAGAAAATAGTAAAATTTTCAACGAAAACATTTTAAAATAAAATCAAGAATCTTCAACCAGAAAACTGAATTGATAAAAATAGTTCTACTTTCGATCAAGTAGTTGAATTGTCAACCAAGAAGTTTAATTTTCTATAAATTTTTTTTTTAAATACATGAGTTTTTAAACAAATATTTTAATTTTCAACAAAGAAAAAAAATTTCAACCAAAAAGATTGCTCTTGCGAATCGTCCGGGAGCTACTAAAAAAGTGAGGATATATAATTTCAAAAAGAAACATTAAGAAATGAGCCAAAATATTAATCAAAATTGTAAATTTTTCTTCAAAAAATTCCCAAAATTTAATGTTTACATCATGAATGTTATTTTTTAAGTTCAACAAGAAAACTACGCATCCTTTCAAAAAGCAATTATTAACAAATTTTTTAATCTTTTTCCAGTCCACAATTTTTGTCAATTTACTTTTTTTCCTTTCCTGCATAGTTTCACCGCAAAATGGAACTTTTCATTTTTTCTTGTGGTTTGAACTAGATTTATGGTAAAAAAATGCTGGTCAACGAACTCGATCTTTCTTATTGGTCTCTAAAAACGTGTGCCAAAGCACAAGCTATTCCGATTAGTCTTTCAAAAGTTATTCGGTACACAGGCGACAATAACGACAACAACAATGACGAGGCACCATCGTAAAACCTGTTGTTTCGGATTAAGGGGGTCTCGAAACATGGAGATTCAAAGAAATCCACGATAGTCGGTTTTCACATGTAACTAATGCCTTCTCATTATGATGAGAATGTAAAAAATTAGAAATAATACCGCTAACATTCATTAAGTGTGTCCTTAGTTCAAAACATCATGTATACAATCTCAGACTGTGTATAATGTGAGTTATCTTCCAATGCAAACTCAGCTATTCATTCAATTCGATACTAGCGTAAACAGGCTTTCTTAATAAAAGACGCATTATCTTGCCCTTCACCATCAGTTTCATTCCGTGATGATACAGTTTCTTTTAAAAATGGGAGCAATATTCAATGTCAGTTTCCTAATACTTTCTGTGGTTTTGTCGCAAAAGATGGTGGTTGCATTTGATGATAATTTAGGTAAGTGAAATAATAATATTTGTGTCTTTCGAAAAAAAAATCAATTTACACTTGCGCTGTTTAAAATTTTACCCATCTGTGCGTGAAAAAACTCTAAACATTTCCTCCCAAATGCCACGTATTCAGAAAAGATAACATATGGTCAACCACTTCTACTCGGAATCAAACCAAATGGTTTTACAGGAATATTATTTAGGACCCAGTGATAAATACAAGAGAAACTAAAAATAAAGATTTCCTAAATTTTTTGTGTTTGAGAGGTTCTGCCCTGACACGTGTCACGAATCTACTATGGTATGTATAGGATTCCATATGGCTTCCCGTGTAGGTTCCCAAATACGTTTCTATACGGGATCCCCCATTGATTCCTCTACTATTTTGTGTCCCAATTTGGCCATTTAACTTTATATAGGAATTCATGTGGATTCCCTTATAGATCCATATATGGACAAATGACACGTCTTCAGCAAAGGTAACATATGGCCAACCATTTCGAATACGAATCAAACCAAATGGTTTTACAGGGATATTATTTAGGACCCAGTGATAAATATAAGACAAAAAAAATATTTTATACATTTTTGGTGTTTGGGAGGTTCTGATATGACACGTGTCACGTATCTGCTACAATACGTATAGGAATCCATATGACTTCCCGTGTAGGTTCCCGAATATGTTCCTATATGGGATCCCACATAAATTCCTCTACTATTTTGTGTCCCAATTTGGTCATTCAACTTTATATAGGAATTGATGTGGATTCCCTTATAGATCAACATATGGACAAATGCTACATCTTCATAGAAGATAACATATGACCATCACTTCTAATCCCAATTAAACCAAATGGTTTTACAGGGATATGATTTAGAGGACCCACCACTCACAATAATTCAACTTTTTTTGGGCCAAATATATAGTGCAGAATTTGTTCAAATTTGTTCAACCAAAATTAGAATTTGTGCAACACCGGGAGTACCTGATAACTCCAAAAAACACTGACGGGGCCAGCGAAACGTTTCGCTAGCCCTGACACTGTACAAAATCAACTTTATATGGGCGCATTATTTTCGCCTGAATTTTTTCACATTTCTGGAACCAATTTCAGCCCCTAAAAACTACCCCCTTTGAGGCAAACATCATGGTCAGGCAAGCGAAATATTTCGCCAGACCCGATATTGTCAAAAACCAACTTCATATGGAAGCATTATTTCCTGTTTAATTTCTTCAAATTTGTGCAACCAACTTCAACCTTCAAAAACTACCCCCTATGCGGCAACCACCATGGCGTGGACAGCGAAATATTTCACCAACCCTGACAATTTCCCAAATGAACTTTATATGGGCCTAATATTTTCGCCTTCATTCTTCCAAATTTTTGCAACCAACACCAACCCCTAAAAACTACCCCCTACGCAGCAAACATTATGGCGGGCCAGCGAAATATTTCGCCAGACCCGGCACAGTAAAAAATCCACTTTATATGGGCGCAGTATTTCCACCTAAATTTGTTCACATTTGTGCAACCAACTTCAACCCCTAAAAACTACCTGCTATGCGGCAAACATCATGGCAGGGCCAGCAAAATATTTCGCCAGCCCTGACATGTACAAAATCAACTTTATATGGAAGCATTATTTGCGCCTGCATTTTTTCACGTTTGTGCAACCACCTTCAATCCCTAAAAACTACCCCCTGTGAGGCAAACATCATGGTCGGGCCAGGGAAATATTTCGCCAGACCCGACATTGTCCAAAATCAAATTTTTATGGGAGCATTATTTCCTTTTTAATTTCTTTAAATTTGTGCAACCAACTTCAACCCTGAAAAACTACCCCTATGCGGTAACCACCATTGCGAGGCCAGTGAAATATTTCACGAGCCCTGCCAATTTCTCAAATGAACTTTATATGGGCCTCATATTTTCGCCTTCATTTGTTCAAATTTGTGCAACCAACTTCAACCACTAAAAAGTACCCCCTATGCGGCAAACATCATATCAGGGCCCGCAAAATATTTCGCCAGACCCGGCACTGTCCAAAATCCACTTTATATGGCCGCATTATTTTCGCCTGAATTTTTTCACATTCGTGGAACCAACTTCAATCCCTGAAAACTACCCCTTGTGAGGCAAACATCATAATCGGGCCAGCGACATATTTCGCCTGACCCGAAATTGTCCAAAATAAAATTTATATGGCCGCATTATTTTTTTTTTAACTTCTTCAAATTTGTGCAACCAACTTTAACCCTAAAAAACTACCCTCTATGCGGCAACCACCATGGTGAGGCCAGCGAAATATTTCACTAGTCCTGACGCTGTACAAAATCAACTTTATATGGACGCATTATTCTCGCCTAAATTTTTTCACGTTTGTGCAACCTACTTCAATCCCTCAAAAATACTACCCCCTATACGGCAAACATTATGGCGGGGCTAGCGAAAAGTTTCGCTGGCCCCGACATTATCCAAAATGAACTTTATATGGGCGCATTATTTTCGCCTGAATTCTTTCACATTTGTGCAAACCAACTTCAGCCCCTAAAAACTACCCCCTGTGAGGCAAACATCATGGTCGGGCAAGCGAAACATTTCGATGGTCCCGACATTGTCCAAAATCAAATTTATATAGAAGCATTATTTCAGGTTTTAAATTTCTCCAAATTTGTGCAACCAACTTCGACCCTCAAAAACTACCCCTTACGTGGCCACCACCATGGCGAAGCCAGCGAAATATTTCACCAGCCCTGACGGTGTACAAAATGAACTTTATATGGACGCATTATTTCTGCCTAGATTTTTCCACATTTGTGCAACCAATTTCAACCCCTAAAAACAAACCCCTATGCGGTAAACATTATGGCGGGCCAGCGAAATATTTCGCCAGACCCGGCACTGTCCAAAATCCACTTCATATGGGCGCAGTATTTCCACCTGAATTTGTTCACATTTGTGCGACCAACTTCAGACCCTAAAAACTACCCCCTGTGAGGCAAACATCATGGTCGGGCCAGCAAAACGTTTCGCTGGCCCCGACATTATCCGAAATCAAATTTATATGGGCGTATTATTTTTGTCTTAATTTTTTCAAATTCGTGCAACCAACTTCAACCCTCAAAAACTACCCCCTACGCGGCAACCACCATGGCTAGGGCAACGAAATATTTCACCAGACCCGGCACAGTCCAAAATCCACTTTATATGGGCGCAGTATTTCCACATAAATTTGTTTACATTTATACAACCAACACCAACCCCTAAAAACTACCCCCTATGCAGCAAACATTATGGCGGGCCAACGAAATATTTCGCCAGACCCGGCACTGTCCCAAATCCACTATATATGGGCGCAGTATTTCCACCTGAATTTGTTCACATTTGTGCAACCAACTTCAGCCCCTAAAAACTACCCCCTGTCAGGCAAACATCATGGTCGGGCCAGCGAAACATTTCGTCAGACCTGACATCGTCCAAAATCAAATTTATATGGGAGCATTATTTTCGTTCTAATTTTTCAAAATTTGTGCAACCAACTTCAACCCTCAAAAACTGCCCCCCATGCGGCAACCAGCATGGCGAGGCCAGCGAAATATTTCACCAGCCCTGACGCTGTACAAAATCAACTTTATATGGAAGCATTATTTCTGCCTGAATTTGTTCACATTTGTGCAATCAATTTCAACCCCTAAAAACAAACCCCTATGCGGCAAACAATTTGGCGGGCCAGCAAAACGTTTCGCTGTCCCCGAAATTATCCAAAATCAACTTTATATGGGCGTATTATTTTCGTCTTAAATTGTTCAAATTCGTGCAACCAACTTCAACCCCTAAAAACTGCCCCCTCTGAGGCAAACATCATGGTCCGCCAGCGAAATATTTGGCCAGACCCGACTCGGTCCAAAATTAAAATTATACGGTAGCATTTTTTTCGTTTTACTTTATTCAAATTTGAGCAACAAACTTCAACCCTCAAAAACTACCCCCTATGCGGCAAACATCATGGCAGGGCCAGCAAATTGTTTCGCCGGCTAGAGTCATTTTGGACAAAGTCTTCTTACCTCCGATTGGACCAAATGCCTTAAGGGCGGGCCTACTATTGGTCCTTCTCTGAAGGGCAGTTTTCAATATGTCAATAATATCCACTTTCTCGAGGACCTTCTGGAACTTATCCTACTTTAAGTAATTAACAATTTCTAACGGAACATATTGTTACGCCGTCACACAGGGAAGTCAGAGAATTCCGGGAGTTCTGAGAATTCCATGGGAACTCGGAGAATTCAGGGAAATCAGCTAATTCAGAGAATTCAGGCAATTCAGAAAATTCGGGGAATTCAGAGACAGTGGGTGCAAGTATAGAATTATATATCGCAATTTTAGCTTTGTTTGTTATATTTTTACTTCTGACAATGGATACTACCCTGACGATATCCTTCCTACCCTCCTTTGTACGCCTATCTAACTCTCAATCGATCGTTCCATCATTAGTGGAGAGACTACCAAGATACACGTACTTCCCAACTTGTTCTATCCTCTCATCATGTGACGCAATGTTGCATACTGTTTTCTCACCGGTTACTTCCATGGACATATAAATGGGAGGCGACTAGCCGAATGCTTCCTAACTTGGGTGCGAGGTTTGTTGGTAAGCGACGGAGAGGGGTTGACCATTTTGGTCTGCAAAACCATTGGGAGCAAATGAGAGAAGGAAAATAGCCTAATCTTTCTCCCGCAATACCGATTTTGCACACCAAGCTGACAGACTGCTCAGCTCGTATCTTCAACCCCGCTACGACATGCCGAGTCCCCTCCTATTCCTACGGCCATGTTTCCTTCAAACGCCATAATTTTTGTTTTATGCGCGTTAGTTTTAAGGCCCATGTTCTCCATGCTAGTATTGAAGAGTTTTTCTTGAATTCAAAGCTCTTTTTTAATTGAAACAAAAATATTTCTATCAAATTTTTGCTGTAAATAACGGCGTCGTAAACTACGTCTGAAACCACGACAAAACATCGTCGTATTCTACGTCGGAAACAACTTCGTATATTATGTCGTTTATTATCCCAATTTCCGACGTAATTGACGACCCCTTTTCTGACGTAGTACCCGACACAGTTTACGACGTGGCAACTTCGAACAAAATCCTTTTCAAATGATACTAATAAATAACGTAACTTGTATCATTCTTACAGAATTATCATCAGTTCCTCACAATCGACAGAAGCGAATGGAGGCTCCACACCCAAGCATACAAAATAATGATTTGCCGCCCTTGCTTGCACATAATCTACGTGAATTGCATCTGACAACACCCACCCATGCCAGGATAACATGGAGAAGTCGTACTATTGGCGTTGGCTTTGCAATACATCCGTATCTCATCATAACGGCCAGTATCAATATAGGTGACGCGCAACACAGTGGTGTTTCAGTGCGTAACAGATATCTGAACAAGTACGTGCCTCAACCTATAGAAACATTTCGCCCAGACCCAGATGGCCATTTTGTCGCGATTCTACTAAAAGACCCTCTTCTGTTGGACAATCCCTTCGCAAATTATGATGACTCATTTTTTCCATGGGCTCATCATGCACTGGAAGAGTGGACACTTACGCATTTACCTAATTTGCGTGCACTTCTAAGACAAAATCTATATGCATTCCGTTTTGATCATCCAACCGCAGTCCAGATAACAAGCAATGGTGTGTATATCGGCCCTGGGTATGCAATACATCCTTATCTCGTCATAACGTTCCCTCACTTCATTCAGCGTAATTTTGGTGTTGCATTACCAGAGGGAAATGGAGGAGAGCTAAGGCATTATCGTCTACAAACTCAATACACGAACATTCATCAAAGAATTGTCGTAATTCAACTCCTGGATCCTATCTTGTTAACACTAGATGCACCTGGTGCTCTTGCGGGACATTCACCCGAAGCGCTTGCTTGGGCTCATAGTGTGGCGCAAAATTGGGAGCACGCGATGCTTATTAATCAAGTGAATTTTTACCATGAGAATTATGTAATGTTTGACACGTTATGAGTCGAAAGTAACGCATTAGCGTTACCCGTGAGGTCGAAGGTATTCATTTGAATCCGGGAACAGTGGATACTGCGTAAAAGTTCAAGAAAGTATAAGATTAGCGTGCCGGCAAAACCTAATTTTTGAAATTCCCTGAATTTGCCTCGATTTTTACCTGACCAATACTTCATTTTTCCTGACCATTAACATTGAGAAACCAGATTTTTCAGCTTGTAATATTTTTGACATAGAAGCTTTAATAAACAGAATGAAACAATTTCAAATTTATTTATTGATTTCAACCAAAAAATAACCTACAAAAAAGAATTTTCAACCAATTAGTTGAATTTTCAAAAAAAAAATTTTAAACTACCATAACCGAAAACAGTGTTGTGCGAAATGGCAATGCCAAAAGTGGAAATTCTGATATGCATTAATTGATATGAAGATTGCATTGCGTTCATACCAGAATATTATAAAATAGGGCAAAGTAATGTAAATTTTTATTAAATAAATGATATACAGTTTACTTTCGTGTGATATTAACTATTTACCTCGAAGGAAGTGTAGCTTGCAAAATTTTGTTCAGATGTTTCCACTTTTATTAGGAGAGGAATCACACGCCAGTAAGGTAAAATGAGGGCGCTAGAGACGTTAACTGGCGTCGAAACTGAACTGCACATTAGAGCATTCAAAATATAACTCTTTTGAAGTTTAAACTTTTAACATCAAAACTTACAAAATGTTTAATTTTGAAGTTTTCATTTGAAACGCATAATAATTTAAATGTAAAAAATGTAAGCTCTCAGTAGCTTCCAATTATATAATTTAAAATGAAATTCCATTAAACTGCAAAAATTTTAACTTTTACGAATTGATCTGTTTAAAATCTATCTCAATAAAAATTATTTGAAAATTTAACAATATCGTTCTTCCCATTCATAAAATATTAAAAACAAAAATTTTCTCGTTCCAAAATCAATGAAAATATTAATTCGAAATTTACCAGCCTCTAACTAAACAAATTTTTTTAAAGAAGTTCCTCTTCTAATCCGGAAAAAAATTAAATATTAATATCTTTTCAATTTCTTTTGAGGAAATGTCTACACGTACCGAAACAATCTGGCTCATTGTACCGAAATTTCGGTACTTGCAGCCACAGCCTTCTTTAAAAATTAGAATTGTAAAATTGAAAAGTTGTTCATATATAAATCCTGTTAACTTAAATTATTCAAATTTAAAATCGTTTAAAATGAATAATCAGTTTATTCTTATATATACATCGAAATTCAACACTTTCACTCACAAATTAACAATTTTTCAAAGCAAATAATTGAAATTGTAATGTTCCAAGTTGAACTTCAGCACTCTGAAATTTAAGCGATGCAAGGTTTTCTATTTGAAAAAAATTTAGTTTCAAATTGTTTATTTTTGAATATGTGATTTAAAATTGCTAGTTTTCAATGAACAGACAACTATTACTAAATATTAAAAATATTTCTTTTTTTTTTTGATTAAAAAATTTAAAATTGAATGTGTTATAAATGTAATATTTTAGATTTAAAAAATTTGAATAGGATTTGCGAATGAAAGCGTTTAATTCTGAATCTATTAATTAACAATAATTTAAAAATTGAGAATCGTTTATAAATTTGCTATCGGAAGTTTAAATTTGTTTAACTACTGGAGCTATCAAATTGAAAAAGTTCAATTTTCAACGTTAAAATATGTAAGTTGTTTAATTTTGAACTGATTCAAAATCGTCTTAAATCAATTATTGTTCAACTTTTTTCACTCGAACAACTGTTCAGGTTTGAACATCATTTACTTATTATTTTTACAGTTGATCAACCTAAAAAGTTTTTATCAAAAAATTTAAAATTCAAAGGCTTTTAAGTTTTAATAATTGTTTAAGTTTTCAAAACTGCATAGATTTTCCTTCGTAAAAAATTTTTAAAATTCATAGCAAACAATAAATTCCCTGTCACTTCTTGGTTTTCCCATTCAAAAAAAACAGCCGGTCATTTCCCGGTTTCCCGGGCCAGCGGCCACTCTCAGTGACTTAAAATTAACGCCTGCATTATTAGACAACCACAAGGATAAAATCGTTTTTAGAACATAGAACTCTTATCAGTTTTAAATACAAATTCTTCAAAGAATAATAATTCTAAATAAAAGAGGTTGCAAGTTTCAGCATTTTAAGTCGAAAAGCTTCGTATTAGTTGAACAGTGAGAAGCCGTTATACATTTTTTTATTTTATAACTTGAAAGAAGTGTTATTTCTAAAATAAATTGTGAATTGTTCGTTATAACATGTATATGAGTATATAAATTTCAATTTGATAAATTCTACGAATAATATTAATTTTTATTATTATATAAGTTGTTCAAAATTGAAGAAAATGAATGATACATAGAATAATGGCAGTAATTACCAATCTTTCAATTTTTAAGAAATATGATAACAAATTTTGATGTTGTATATTTGCTCGGCAGGTATTGCCCTTGTATTGTATACCATTAAGCCATTTCCCTTTTATAGTAGGCGTGACACTACCCGATTTGGGTAGTGTTTCTAGGTGGATAGTATCTTGTAGTAAATAACTACAAGTGTGAGCTCACCACACCCACTATGTGCCAACAGCAGGCAGTATTCTTGAATGGTCACCCATCCAAGTACTAACCGCTCCCAACGCTGCTTAACTTCAGTGATCTGACGAGAACTGGTTTTTTCAGCGTGGTATGGCTGTTACTCTATAGTAATCCATTCACCACGAATATTTTATTATGCATTGAGAGATGTACTGAATTTTTTTCATGAAAATTAATTTTCTAATTTTTATCATAAATGATGCACGTTATTACGAAAAAGTAAAATGTATTTTAGTATAACTTTTTTATACATGAACATTTTTATCGTATCTGTTGTTGTTTACGTAAAAATGACTAAATTCTTTTATTATAAGAAGAAAATTATCCTGTCGATAGAACTTTTCAGACCTTTATAAACGTTACAGTATCTTTCTAATTAAAAGCTAAATTAAACAACATCTTTTCAAAAAATATATATTTTTTCCTTCTGCGAAAATCTTTCATTTTTTTTTTTTTTTTAATCTATCCTGGTTGATAAATTCGTGTTTTTGATTTGAAAATATTGTATTTAGTTTATTGTTGTACAGTGTCATCGCTTGAAAAAAGTGTCAAATAGTGTCAATAGTGTGTTGAGCCCGAAGCCTGAATTTGTTTTTTTTTTTAATTTTAATTTCGACACATATTATTCACGAGGTATAAAAAACAGTTAAAAATTAATGTTCCATCATCAAAAAAGTATCAAATCCGATTAAACTTGCCCCGGAAATGGTATAAATCCACTTATACGGTCAATTTGAAGCTTGAATTTAAAATTTTGTGCCAATTTTAAACTCGATATTATTAAAGGTATCACCTTCAGTAAATAAAATAAAAAAATAAAAATGTTATTCCATGGAGCGGACGGGGGTCAAATCGGACCAGAGGTGTCCCGGAAATGGTATCAGCCTGAGTGTGACGGTTCCACTCTAATTTTTACGAATTTTTAATTTTCAATTTTTCATATTTTTTTTTTGCATAACAATGTAGGATAATATTTATAAAAAACATTGGCACTTTTGATTTTTCGAATTTCGCCTAAAAAATTGGAGGAAAAAAACAAATGTTTACAAAAACCTAAATTTTCTCCGAAACAGAAATAATTTTTTTTTTTTTTTTTTTTTTTTAATGTTAATTTCGACACACATTTGACTGAAATCTGAAAATATAGTTCAATTGTTAGGTGTTCATTAAAGTCAGTACAAGTGGGGTCTTCGTGTCACAGAAAATAAATTTGGGGTCAAAATTAAAAAATTGAAGAAATTAACTTAAAATTTTTTTAATTTCATTACATTATTTGATTTCTATAATAGACAGCACGAGGGGTTTCGGGGCACAGAATAGGAATTTGGGGTCAGAATAAAAAAATTCCAAAAATTGACTTAAAGTTGGTAAACTGTTATTGAATTGATGGATTTCCAAGAAAATAGGAAAGAAGGAGATTATCGAGTCTCATAATACGAATTTTGGTTCAAAATTCAAGAATTTAAAATAGCAACCTAAGTTTTGGATATTCTATTTCATTGGTAAATTTCCATGAAAGTCAGTATGAGGTGGGGTTTTAAGTACCACAATACGAATTTGAGGTTAGAATTGAAAAAGATGAAACAAATTTTGAAAATTTTATTTAAGGGCATGTGACACAGTCAAATACCAACATAACCGACCTCACTTTTTCAATTTTCTGATTTTTTTTTAATCTAAGAACTTTTTCTGTAAATAAAATATCGAGCTGAAACTCTGGAAAATGTATGAGAAGACAATACTACCTTTACGCACTTTATTCGAGGAGGAATTTCGCAAAAAATTATTTTCGAAGAAATTAAAACTGGGTGCATTTTTTGAACCTAAGAACTTTTTTTATAAGTGAAATATCGGCTTCAAACTTTGAGAAATGCAAGAGCTGACAGTGAAGTACGTTTATGTACCATTTGAGGATAAAAGATGCAAAAAGAAAAATTCCAACTAAATGTCAACAACGGTTGCCACTTCGGTCGGTATTCGCGATGGGCACGAAAATGCGAAGTCTGGCGGCCACTAAACGAGGCCAATAACGATTTTAATACTTACATAATTCAACATTGAAACAACATATTTCACTCAACTTTTATGCTGGACACAACTTTTGAAAGATATTATTGTAAGAACACCGCATCTTCAATCTTTGACAGCGTGGACCCCATATATCAGATGTAGACGCAGACATCAGAGACCTCATCTCTTGTAGACGAGCCAGCTGATAGAGCCTCGATTAGTGGCCGCCAGACTTCGCATTTTCGTGCCCCTCGCGAATACTGGAGTTGACATTTAGTTGGAATTTATCTTTTTTTTTTAATTGAAATTGTTAAAATAATTAATAATTATTGTAAATTTGCAAAGTATCGTAGGAAAGAGTTATTGTTAATATATTCTTGGTGACTCTGTGAACAAATTAAGCCTATTCGTTGAAAAATGGCCAAACCCTTAATTTCTAGTATAATAATTAGTAATTTTTATAAATGTGCATAGCATCATGGAAAAAAGTTATTGGAAAGATATTCTTTTGCTTATTCACTTTTTTCGTACCTTGTGTCGTTTTTCCAAAAACATAATTTTTTTTATTTTCAATGTTATTTTTCACGATTAAAACCAAAACTACGCGTCCTGTCAAAAAATGATTTCCAACATATTTGTAGATCCTTTTTGAATGAAAAACTTCTGCTTTTTCATTTTTTTTCATGTTTGTCCAAAAATTAAATTTTTTATTTTCAATGCAGTTTTTTACGAATAAAACAAAAGCTACGCATCCTATAAAAAAAATTCCTAACAAATTTGTAGATCTTTTTCAAGTCGAAAATTTTTGTCGATTCACATTTTTTCGTACCCTGCATAGTTTGACCGCAAAATGGAACTTTTGATTTTTATTGTGGTTTAAATTAGACTTGCTGGTCAAAAAATGCTGGTTAACGAACTCAATCTTTCTCCTTGGTCCCTAAAAACGTGTGCCAAAGCGCAAGCTAATCCGATTATGATGATTATGATGAGAATGTAAAAAATTAGAAATAATACCGCTAACATTCATTAAGTGTGTCCTTAGTTCAAAACATCATGTATACAATCTCATACTGTGTATAATGTAAGTTATCTTCCAATGCAAACTCAGCTAGTCATTCCATTTGATACTTGCGTAAACAAGCTTTCTTCATAAAAGACGCATTATCTTGCCCTTCACCATCAGTTTCATTCCGTGATGACGCAGTTTCTTTTACAAATGGGAGCAATATTCAATGTCAGTTTCCTAATAATTTGCGCAGTTTTGTCGCAAGAAATGGTGGTTGCATTTGATGATAATTTAGGTAAGTGAAATAATAAGATTTGTGTTTTTTGAAAAAAATCAATTTACACTTGCGCTGCTTAAAATTTTACCCATCCGTGCGTGAAAAAACTCTGAATAGTTCCTCCCAAATGCCACGTCTTCAGCAAAGGTAACATATCGCCAACCACTTCTACTCCGAATTAAATCAAATGGTTTTACAGGGATATTATTCAGGACCCTGTAATAAATATAAGCCAAACAAACAAAAGATTTTCTAGATTTTTGGTGTTTGGGAAGTTCTGATCTGACACGTGTCATGTATCTACGACGGTACGTATGGGATTCCATATGGCTTCCCGTGTAGGTTCGCAAATATGTTCCTTTATGACATCCCACATAAATTCCTCTACTCTTTCCTATCCCAATTCGACCATTCAACTTCATATAGGAATTCATGTGGATTCCCATATAGGTCAACATATGGAAAAATGCCACTTCTTTGGAAAAGGTAACATGTGGCCAACCACTGTTAATCCGAATTAACCCAAATGGTTTTACAGGGATATGATTTAGGACCCCGCAATAGAAATAAACCAAACAAAATAAAGATTTCCTGAATTTTAAGTGTTTGGGAGGTTCTGACATGACACGTGTCACGCACTACGATACGTATAGGATTCCATATGGCTTCCCGTGTAGGTTCCCAAATATGTTTCTATATAGGAACCCACATAGATTTCTCTACTGTTTTCTGTCCCAATTTGGCCATTCAACTTCATATGGGAATTCATATGGATTCCCATATGGATCAACATAAGGAAAAATGCCACGTCATTGGAAAAGGTAACATATGGCCAAACACTGCTAATCCGAATTACAACGATTGCTTTTGCAGGGATATGATTTAGGACCGCGTGATGAATATGAGCTAAACAAAAAAAAGATTTTCTAAATTTTCGTTGTTTTGGTTTGGGAGGTTCTGACATGACATCTCTCACGTATCTTCTACTGGAAATTCATACATGGAGTTTTATATGTAGGTATATTTTGAAAATTCAGAGAATTTTCAAACGCTATAATTTTTGTTTTATGCGCGTTAATTTTAAGGCTCATGTTCTCCATGCTAGTATTGAGAAAGTTTTTTTCGAATTCAAGGCTCTCTTTTAATTAAAAAAATAAAATATTTCTACCAAAGTTTCGCTTAATGTTACGGCGTCCTAAAAGACGTCTGAAACCACGCAAAAACATCGTCGTATTCTACGTCGGAAAAAACTTCGTATATTATGTCCTCTTCAAATGATACTCATAAATTACATGACTTGTATCATTCTTACAGAATTATCATCAGTTCCTCACAATCGACAAAAGCGAATGGAGGCTCCACGCGAAACTTCACATGTGCATGATTTGCCGCCCTTGCTTGCACATAATCTACGTGAAGTGCATCTGACTGCACCCACCTGTGCCCTGATAACATGGGATGGTTGTACTATTGGCGCTGGCTTTGCAATACATCCGTATCTCGTCATAACGCACAGTATTGATATAGGTGACGGGTGTAACTATGGTGTTAAAGTGTATGACAGATATCTGAACAGTTACAAGCCTCAACGGGTAGAAACATGTCGCCCAGACCCAGATGACCGTTTTGTCGTGTTTCTACTTAAAGACCCTGTTCTGTTGGATCACCCTATACACGATGCCTTCGCAGATTATCCAAACTCAGTTTTTTCATGGGCTCAGCATGCAGTGGAAGAGTGGAGACATACGCATTTACCTAAGTTACATGCCCTTCTAGCACAAAATCTATATCAATTACATTTTGATCATCCAACCACAGTCCAGATAACAAGCAATGGTGCGCCTACCGGTCCTGGGTATGCAATACATCCTTATCTCGTCATAACGTTCAATCACTTCATTGAGCATAAGTTTGGTGTTGCATTGCGTGAGGGAAATGGAGGAGAGCTAAGGCATTATCGTCTACAAACTCAATACACGAACATTCATCAAAGAATTGTCGTAATTCAACTCCTGGATCCTATCTTGTTAAGACAAGATGCACCTGGTGCTCTTGCGGGACATTCACCCGAAGCGCTTGCTTGGGCTCGTGGTGTGGCGGAAAATTGGAAGCATACGATGCTTAATAATCCAGCGAATTGTTACCATGCGAATTCAGTTTGAATTCGTTTGACACGTTATTAGTCGAAGGTAACGCATTAGCGTTACCCGTGAGGTCAAAGGAATTCATTTGAATCTGGGAAAAGTGGATACTGCGTAAAAGTTCAAGAAAGTATGCAATTAGCGTGTCAGCAAAACTTAATTATTGAAATTCCCTGAATTTGCCCCGATTTTTACCTGACCAATTCTTTATTTTCCCTGACCATTAACATTCAAAGCCAGATTTTTAATTTTGTAATCTTTTTAACATAGAATCATTAATAAGCAGAATAAAGTAATACCAAATTCATTTGTTGATTTGAACCAAAAACAGTTGAATTTTCAAACCCGAAAAATTAATTTTTCCACAAGAAGAAAAACTCTCAGCGAGAAATATAATAGTTTATATTGAAAATAAAGAAAAATAAAGAATTTTCAACAAAATAGTTAAATTTTCAAACAAAGAGCTGAAATTTCAGAAGCATAATCAAAATTTCAACAAAATAGTCCATTTTTATAAAAATAGTTCAATTTTCAACCTACAAAATTCAATAAGATAATATCTTCTGCTCTGTGCACAGATTTTCAAGTTCAAATTCCGGGAAATTGAAACAAATTCCTATAGGCCAAAAATTATGTTAAATTTTTGGTAGGTATACACTTCTTCACAGAAAAAAGTGAAGTGAATTTTTGTTGTGGGTAATTTTTATGTAGATAAAGTTCAACTTTTTCGCATCGAAACGAAACACGATTCAAAAGAGTTGACATGGCAACGATTTCCAGCGTGTTGGGTAAATCTTATCATGTAAAGGTAATTTTTCTTATAGGTAAAGATTACTCTGGAATCGCTGTAAAGATTACATTTCGTTTTTTTTGTTAGCAGTAAATTATTAGAAACGGAGAAAGTTATTTAATTAAATTTAGCCAATTGGTTCGGTAAATGGGGGACATTACTGCATTGAGATAAAGTTCACAGTTATTTTAGGATTTAACACAAACAGAGTTATAAAAAATACAAAAGTATTGTGTGAAATCGCAATGCCAAAAGTGGAAATTCTAAGATGCAATAATTCATATAAATATTGCATTATGTTTATACCAGTATATTATGAAATAAGGCAAAGTAATGTAAATTTTTATTAAATAAATGATATAAAGTTTACTTTCGTGTAATATTACCTATTTACCTCGAAGGAAGTGTAGATTGCAAATTTTTTTTCAGATATTTCCACTTTTATCAGGAGAGGAATCACACCAGCAAGGTAAAATTAGAGCGCTAGAGACGTTAACTGACGTCGAAACTGAACTGTACATTAAAGCATTCAAAATATAACTCTTTGGAATCTTAAACTTTTGCCATCGAAGCTTACAAAATTTTTAATTCCGAAGTTTTTAATTCAAACGCAGAATAATTTATACGTAAAAAATGAAAGCTTTTAATTCCTTCCACTTTAATAATTTAAAATTAAATTCTATTTATCTGCAACATTTTAAATTTGTAACTTTCACAAATTGAACAGTTCAAAATTTATCTCAATAAAAATTAATAAAAAATTTAACAATATCGTTCTTCTTATTCATAAAATATTAGAAATGAAAATTTTCTCGTTCCAAAATCAATGAAAATATTATTAATACGAAATTTACCAGCCTAATATCTCTTCCGTTTCTTTTAAGGAAGTGTCTACACGTACCGACAAAATCTAGCTCATTGTACCGAAATTTTGGTATTTGCAGCTGCAGCTTTCTTCAAAAATTAGATTTGTAAAATTAAAAAGTTTTTTAAATATATAAATCCTGTTAACTTGAATTACTTCGATTCAAAATCGTTTTAAATCAATAATCGGTTTATTCTTATATATACATAGAAAATCAAAACTTTGACTCACAAATTATAATTTGTTTTAAAGCAAATAATTGAAATTGCCTATTAATTTATTTTTATGAAACAGAATAAACCAAGTACTCATTTTTTCTATTTTATTTATATTTAATTAATGTTACAAAATATCTGTATAAAATAATTAGAAGGCACCACGGAATGATGTCTGTAGCCCCCAATAAGAAGATTATTTGGAAAAAATTGTGAATATAATTATAATTCAATTTATTATAATTGGCTCCTGAATTTGTTTAACACTTAACTTCTTTGTAAATTATGTTGCCGTTATAAATTTTTTTATTTTATCATTCAAAAGAAATGTTATTTATAAAATAAATTGTTAATTGTTCGTTATAACATGTATATGAGGATCTAAATTTCAATTCAATGAATTCTACGAATAATATTAACTTTTATTATTATATAAGTTGTACAAAATTGAAGAAAATAAATGTTACATAGAATAATGGCAGTAATTACAATCTTTCAGTTTTTAAGAAATATGATAACAAATTTTGAAGCTGTCTATTTGCTCGGCAGTTATTGCCTTTACTCTATAGTAATCCATTCGCCACTAATAATTTTTTATGCACTGAGAGATGTAGTGAATGAAAAAAAATTAATTTTTTAATTTTTGTCATAAATGATGCGAGTTATTACGCAAATCAAGTAGAATGTATTTTAGTATAACTTCTTTATATGTGAACATTTTTATCGTTTCTGTTGTTTACGTAAAGATGAGTAAATTCTTTTATTATAAGAAGACAATTATTCTGTCTATAGAAAATTCCAGGCCCTTATAAACGTTGAAGTCTCTTCCTTATTAAAAGATAAATTAAACAAAAAATTTTAATTTTTTTCCTTCTGCGAAAATCTGTTTTTAATTTTTTTAAATAATTTTTTTTAACGAGGCCTTAATTTGTAATTTATTATTCTAAGGGCTGCCACAGCCTAATTTATTTGAAAAAAGTGACCTATTTAAATCTTAAAAAGCAGAGAAAGTGCCTTACAAAAAACGTCGAATTGAAAAGTATTCGAAAGTATTGTAGTAGATTAATAAGGGGGTTTCTGGCCCGATTAGTATTAGTGCGTGTCTGTGTGACGTGAGCCTTTGTGCATGGACTGTGTGAGTTTGACATCGAGACCGTTCTAGAACATTCCTGATGACGTCACAGGGTAATATTGTGCAATTGTGCCAGCCAAATTCATATAACAACCGGTTCAAGGTTATTTCAAGGCTTCTTTTGAAATTCTTTTAATAATTATTAATTATTGTAAATTTACAAAGCAACAACGCAAAGAATCATCGGAGAGACATTCCTAGTTGATTACGTAAACAAATTGTGCCTATTCCTTGAAAAATAGCCAAATTTCCTAATATGTTTATGAAAATTGTTAAAATAATTAATAATTATTGTATGCTAGCTATGCCCTGTGGCAAGTTGTATGAAATTATTAGAAAACATGATTAAAACACATGATTGACAACTTTTTATTACTCAAGACTAATTTAACTTATGAATAAACTTCGCGTTTGAAAGTCAAATTTTTTATTGCGTTCGATCTTACTTACATTTTTTTTCTTTATATTAGGTTTGAACATGAAATACTGGAATGAAATCAACATAAAATTTTAAGTATTTATCGTAGAATTTGAGTTTCAAACATGCGAAGTCGACAGTGCAATTCGAACTAAATGATTTAAAAAAAAATAGTTAAATTTTCAACCAAAAGAGATGAATTTTTAACAAAAATGTAATAGTTGATACTTCAACCAAAACCGATTGTCATTTTAAATCAAAAACAGGTGGAGTCAACCAAAATAGACAAATTTTCAGCAAAGCAGTTGATATTTCAACCAAATCTGATACTTTTTTAGAAAAATTGTTTCATTTTCAACAAAGTAGATTAATTTTTAACAAAACAGTGGAATTTTCGACCAAAAACATGAATTTTTAACCAAGAAGATTAATTTTCTGTCGAAAATACAGACTTTCAAGAAAATAGTTGAAGTAACAATTAAAAATGATGAATTTTCAACCAAAAATGAAATAGTATCATTTTCAATTTAAAAAACTTATAGTTAAAAAAAAATTCAACAAGAATGTTAACTTTTCACCAAAAAACACGAAATATGCATGCAGAATTTGTTACCGCTAAGTCAAAAACTGCGGCGGTGCCCACCCACCATATCTGCCCCACAATACTCTTACGACCTGCCTGGGAGCCCAAATTGTGTAAATATTTACTCATTCTTGTAAATTTACAGAAGCAACTTAGGAAAAAGTCATCAGAGAGATTATTCTGAGCATCACAGAAAAAAGTAATCATAAAGACATTCATGGGTAATTCTGTAAAAAATTTAGTCTATTCGTTGAAAATAGCAAAAATCTACAGATGTGAAGCAACATAGTAAAGATTCATCAGAAAGACATTCTTACTTGACTCCGTAAACAAGTTGTGAAAAATAGGCTTGAAAAATAGCCAATCTCTGGATCTGTTTATAAACGTGGTTTAAATAATTAATAATTATTGTAAATTTGCAAAGTATCATAGGAAAAAGTCATTTGAAGAACATTCTTTATGGATTCCGTAAGCAAATTGAGCCTATTCGTTGAAAAATGGCCAAACTATGAATTTTTTTGTGGAAATTGTTTAAATAATTATTAATTATTGCAAATGTGCAAAGTATCGTAGGAAACAGTTATTGTAAATACATTCTTGGTGACTCTGTAAACAAATTGAGCCTATTCGTTGAAAAATGGCCAAACTCTTAATCTGTTGTAATAATTAACAATTCTCGTAAATTTGCATAGAATCATAGAAAAAAGTTATTGAAAAGATATTTTTTTGCTTATTCATTTTTTTCGTATCTTGTGTCATTTTTCCAAAAAAATAATTTTTTAAATTTTCAATGTTCTTTTTCACGATTAGAACATAAACTACGCGTCCTGTCAAAAAACGATTTTTAACAAATTTGCAGATCCTTTTTGGAAGAAAAACTTTTGCTTATTCATTTTTTTCATGCTGTTTGTCCAAAAATTAATTTGTTTATTTGTAATGAAGTTTTTTACGTATAAACAAAAAGATACGCATCCCATCAAAAATAATTCATAACAAATTTGTAGATCTTTTTCAAGTCGACAATTTTTGTCGATTCACATTTTTTCGTATCCTGCATAGTTTGACCGCAAAATAAAACTTTTGATTTTTTGTGTGTTTTAAATTAGACTTTCTGGTCAAAAAATGCTGGTTAACGAAGTCGATCTTTCCTCTTGGTCCATAAAAACGTGTGCCAAAGCGCAAGCTGATCCGATTAGTCTTTAAAAGTTATTCGGTACACAGGCGACAACCACGACAACAACAATGACGAGGCACCATCGTAAAACCTGTTTTTCCGGATTCAGGGGGTCTCGAAACATGGAGATTCAAAGAAATCCACGATAGTCAGTTTTTACATAGAACTAATGCCTTCTCATTATGATGAGAATGTAAAAAATTAGAAATATTTCCGCTAACATTCATTAACTGTGTGCTCAGTTCAAAACATCATGTATACAATCTCAGACTGTGTATAATGTAAGTTATCTTCCAATGCAAACTCAACTAGTCATTCAATTTGATACCAGCGTAAAAAAGCTTTCTTCATAAAATACGCGTTGTCTTGCCCTTCAGCATCAGTTTCATTCCGTGATGACACAGTTTCTTTTAAAAATGGGAGCACTATTCAATGTCAGTTTCCTAATACTTTGTGCGGTTTTGTCGCAAGAAATGGTGGTTGCATTTGATGACAATTCAGGTAAGTGAAATAATATTTGTGTTTTTCTGAAAAAAATCAATTTACACTTGTGCAGCTTAAAATTTTACGCATCCATGCGTGAAAAAACTCTGAATAGTATCTCCCAAATGCCGCGTCCTCAGAAAAGGTAACATATGGCCAACCACTTTTACTCCGAATTAAATCATATGATTTTACAGTGATATGATTTAGGACCCCGTGATGAATATGAGCTAAAAAAAAAAAAAAGATTTTCTAAATTTTTGGTAATTGGGTTAGGGAGGTTCTGTCATGACATCTGTTACGTATCTACTACTAAAGATTCATATATGGAGTTTTGTATAGGTACTTGTATGGAGACCCATATGAAAATTCTTATGGGAATCCAGATAGATTCCTATATAAAATCGTATTGACGAATTGGGTCACGAAATGCGATAGGTACCTATGTAGGGAAATAACTACACTTCCCTACAACAGCTGCTGTTGCGCAGTAGTTTTTCTGGTTCTTCAATGTTGTCTAGTATAAAAGTAATATTTTTGAAACTGATTTATAAAAAAAAAATTAGAATCTTATGTAGGATTTCATGTAGGACTAATTTCTCGGTTTTCACACACATGGAGCGATATAGGAGTCCATATGGCTTTTTGTAGAGGTCCCCATATGGGTTCCTGTAATAAAGCCCATGTATAGTTTTTAACTAGCCATGTATGGAAGAAAAAATGTCTGCCCCTTATGAAAGGTCCCTTGCAGTTAATTCGTGACCCTAGATCCAAAAGAACGTTTAAGCGCGCCTAGGGCGCGTCTATCGGATCTCGCGCTTCACGCTCGATGATCTTTACTATCTCGCGTCGTTTTTTTTGATGGATGAAACAAAATATCCTGTAAGTCTTCTTCTTGATTTGTTCCGTATCTCGCGTCTTTTAGCGAAATATGGACTTTTCAGTTTTGGCATATCAAACAAATCCTGATGAAATTTTTAAACGCTGACATTTCTCCCAAAAACGTTTCCTTATGTTTTGCGTCCTTTAGCTCAAAATTTGAGTTTTTCATTTATTTCATAGTATTTTCTAAAAATAAAATAGCCAGTTTTATCAAAAAATGGTTGCAAGAAAAATTATAGGTCCTTCAATAAGCTACAGTTCGCCTTCTTAACTTTTTTACTTATATGCCGTCGCGGGCTTAAAATTAGAGTTTTCTTCTTATTCACGTTCGATGCATATAAAACCAAAAAAAGAGTCCTATCAAGAAAGTGTTCAAAACTTTTGGATATCATATTCGATGGATAAATCAATAATAGTTGGTTAAGGAATGCTGCGGTTAACAGACAGGCGCTATCGCCAAACCTTTATTTTGGGCTTCAGGGAGTCTAAAAATGTGTAGATCCGTTGAAAAACTGTCGTGTAAAATTTCTAACAATTCTAACACTTTCTCAATCATAAATAATGAAAATCTAAAAAGATGACAATCAGCCCAAGCCTAAGATTCCTAACAGAGTGACGTTATATGGGATAGCCATATGCTATAATTGTTGTTTTTCCGAGTTGGGAAAATTCCCTAAAATCCGTGGGCTTTCAAATATTGGAAAGAATCAAACATAATTCTTAATAATTTGGAGAATGCAGGTAATTTGAGGAATTTAGAAAGTAAGGAGAAATCAAGAATATCACACAAGTTCAGAGAATTCAGGAAATTTAGCGAATTCAATAAATTCAGAGAATTCAGGGAATTCAGAGAATTTCGAGAAATCAGGGTGAAGGAAAATTGTATACTCTTTCTCTCGCATTACCGATTTAGCACACCAAGATGACAGACCGCTCCGCTCGTATCTTCAACCCCGCTACGACATGTGTTTTTCTTGAATTCAAGGCTCTTCTTTTATTAGAAAAAAATATATTTCTACCAAATTTTTGCTTTAAATTACGGCGTCGTAAACTAAATCTGAAACCACGACAAAACATCGTCATATTCTACGTCGGAAACAATTTCGTATATTATGTCGTTTACCATCCTAATTTCAGCCGTAATTCACGATCTCGTTTCTGACGTAGTATCCTACACAGTTTACGACGTTGGAACTTTCAAAAGGCTTCTCGTTAAATTACATAACTTGTATCATTCCTACAGAATTATCATCAGATCCTCACAATCGACGAAAGCGAATGGAGGTTTCACACCCAATTATACCAAATAATGATTTGCCGCCATTGCTTGCACATAATCTACGTAAAGTGCATCTGACTGCATCCACCTGTGTCTTGATAACATGGAATGGTTGTACTATTGGCACTGGCTTTGCAATACATCCGTATCTCGTCTTAACGCGCCATAGAAATGTAGGTAACGGGCGTAACTATGGTGTTTCAATGTATAACAGATATCTAAACAGTTACGAGCCTCAACGGGTAGAAGGTGGTTACCCAGACCCCGATGACCGTCTTGTCGTGATTCTACTTAAAGACCCTCTCCTGTTGGATGACCCTATACATGATGCCTTCGCAAATTATCCAAACTCAGTTTTTTCATGGGCTCAGCATGCAGCGGAAGAGTGGAGACATACGCATTTACCTAATTTGCATGCCCTTCTAGCGCAAAATCTATATGAATTACATTTTGGTCATCCAACCGCAGTCCAGATAACAAGCAATGGTGCGCCTACCGACCTTGGCTATGCAATACATCCTTATCGCGTCATAACGTTTAATCAATTCATTGAGAATAAGTTTGTTTTTGCATTGCGTGAGGGAAATAGAGGAGAGCTAAGGCATTACCGTCTACAAACACGAACATTCATCAAAGAATTGTCGTGATTCAACTCCTGGATCCTATCTTGTTAACACAAGATGCACCTGGTGCTCTTGCGGGACATTCACCCGAAGCGCTTGCTTGGGCTCGTGGTGTGGCGGAAAATTGAAAGCATACGATGCTCAATAATCCAGCGAAATGTCACGATGAGAATAAAGTTTGTATTCGTTTGACACGTTATCAGTCGTAGGCAAGGCATTAGCGTTACCCTTGAGGTCAAAGGCGTTCATGAATCCGGGAACAGAATGAAACAGGTTCAAATTTATTTATTGATTTCAACCAAAAAATAACCTAGAAAGATGAATTTTCAACCAAATAGTTGAATTTTCAACCAAGTTGTTGAATTTTCAAACAAAAAAGTTTAAACTTCAACCGAAAATAGTTTCATTTTCAAACCCGAAAAATTAATTTTTCCGCAACAAGAGAAAATTCTCAGCGAAAAAGAACACGTAAGGGTAATTTTTGTTACAGGTTAAGATTACTCTGAAATCGCTGTAAAGATTACATTTCGTTTTTTTTGTTGGTAGAAAATTATTAGACACGGAGAAAGTTATTTAATTAAATTTACCCCATTGGTTCGGTAAATGGGGACATTACTGCATTGAGATAAAGTTCACAGTTATTTTAGGATTTAACACAGAGTTATAAGAAATACAAAAGTGTTGTGTGAAATCTTAATGGCAAACGTGGAAATTCTGAGATGCATTAATTGATATAAAGATTGCATTATGTTTAGACTAGTATATTATGAAATAAGGCAAAGTAATGTAAATTTTTATTAAATGAATAATATAAAGTTTACTTTCGTGTGATATTACATAACTATTAACCTCGAAGGAAGTGTAGATTGCAAATTTTTTTTTCAGATATTTTCACTTTTATTGTGAGAGGAATCACACACCAGTAAGGTAAAATGAGAGCGCTGGAGACGTTAACTGGCGTCGAACCTGAACTGCACATTAAAGCATTCAAAATATAACTCTTTTGAATTTTAAACTTTTGCTATCGAAGCTTACAAAATGTTTAATTCCGAAGTTTTTAATTCAAACGCATAATAATTTATACGTAAAAAATGAATTATGTCGATTTCGATTGTCGCGATTATATCGTTTCCGCTTGCTATGCGTGTGACACGAGGAAATAGTAATCAAATCGAATCGTAGTTCGAGTTCGATAATACAACAACGTGTTTCTTCGTATTTAGTGATGTGATCCGCGTGGTTGTATATAATATGAATGAATGATGAATGAAATAAAGTTGGTGTGTAAAGAGAAGAGTATAGCGTCATGGCGTGTTACTGTTACTGTGTTAAATAAAGACAGAGATAGAAAGAGGTTGAATCAGTGTTGCCAACCGTAGCACTGTAAAGTCTGTAACAGGCGAAATACATGAAATATATTATAAGGTGAGTAATAAGCCATAACCTCAATTGCTATGGTAGTATTTTCTTAAACTTTTTACGCAAACAAAAAATTGTCAAATTAATTATTTTCACGCTCTTGAGGGACACTCCTATTTTAAAAAAAAAATCACCGATACTTTAAGGAATTGATTTTGATAATTTGGAGGAATTTCAAAGAAGTTTAAAGACTGTAGGGTATTTTTTTAGAATCCTAGGGATTTTCAAGAACTTTAAACAATTGCAAGGAATTACAAAATATTTCAAATTGATATACATTGTAGGAAAATATTTAAGAGAATTTCAGGAGATTTCAAGGAATTTGTTATTTATTTAAGTAATTTGAAGGAACTTTAAAGGACTGTGCATATTTTAGGGTATTCGAAATGAATCCAAGGCATTTGAAATGCCAAAAGATTTTAGAGGGTTTGAAATATTTCAGGATATTTTAACAGGTTTTAGGAAATTTTCAACTGATTTTAGTAATTTATTTGATTCAAAAGGATTTGAAATATTTCAGAGTATCTTAGAAGATTACAAGGTATTTTGGAAGCTTCAAAATGTTTCAAGTAATTTAAAAATATTTAAACCAAATCTTTAGGAAATTTTAAAAGATTGCAAGGAATTTTCGAAAGTTCTAAAATGTTTAAAATGATTTAAAAGAACTTGAAATATTTTAGGGAATTTTGCAGGTATTTGTTTCGACAATTTCGAAGGATTTTAACGGATTAGGAGAGTTTTAGATAATTTCAAAAGAATGCAAGTCATTTTCAAAAGATTTACATAATTTAAAGGAGTTTAAAAAAGTTTTAGAGGATTTGAAAACTTTTAGAGTATTTCAAAATATTCCAAGGAATTTTCAATTTATTTCAGTAATTTAATTGATTTCAGAAAATTCGAGATATTTTAGAGTAGTTGAAAAACTTTTACGGCATTTTCTGAAGCTTTACAACATTTTAAGGAATTTAAAAAAAATGTTGAGGGTTTAAAAACTTTTAGAGTATTTTAGAAGATTCTAAGGAATTTTTAGTTAGTTTCCGTAATTTAACTGATATCAGATGATTTTAAAGGATTTTAAGTCATTTTCGAATGCTTAAAAAAGTTTCAAGTGATTTTTAAAGAATATAAGGATTTTTTTTATTTCAATAATTTCAAAGAATTTCAAAGGATTGCAAATATTTTAGGGTGTTTTTAAAAATTGCGAGGGATTTTGAAGCGCTTGAAAAAATTCAAGGAATTCCAAAATATTTTGAAGGATTTTAAATATCTTAGGGTATTTTTAAATATCCTGAGAATTTTTAAATTGATTTCATTAATTTAATTTCACTCATAGGATATAGATTATTTTATGGTATTTTGAAAGATTCTAAGGGATTTTCAAGAGCTTTAAAATTTTTCAATTGATTTCAAAAGATTTCAAAGTATATGAAAACTTTAAGAGTATATTATATTGAAACATTCCAAGGAATTTTCAATTGATTTCGGTAACCCGATAGGATTTGAAATCATCAAAAATATTTCAGGGTACTTCCGAAGATTCGAAAGCACTGTCAAGAGATTTGCAAATTTTAAGGCATTCCAAAAGATTTTAAAGTTGTTGAAATATCTTAGGTTATTTTTAAAAGATTCCAGCAATTTGGAGTGATTCCATTCTTTCTCTTTGTTCCTCCGTTATTTATTTGTCTCTAATGAGCCGAAAAGGAGGGAATTTTAACAATTTTATTTTAAAATTTTAAAAGAGTTTCAAAAGATTAAAAAGTAATTTATAATTAAAATTTCTAATTGATGCGAAAATTTTTCTATTAATTTTTAATTTTATGATATTTTAAAAGATTACAAGTGATTTTATAAAAGTTCCGAGGATTTCTCTGTTTTTTAAGGATTTTGAAATCTTTCTAGGTTTTTGAATGAATGTTAAGAATTTTAAGAAGTATTTTAAGATAGATTTTTCAAACAATAAGAAAAATGTCATAGAAAATGTTCAATTTTCAACCCAAAAATATGAGCTTCCAACAAAACTGTTGAATGTTTAATTAAATACTTAAATTCAATCAAAAATATGAATTTTTAAATAAGAAGATTAATTTTTGGTCAGAGAAGAAGAATTTTGAATAAAATATGTAAATACATTTTTAACCAAATATTTGAATTTATAAAATGAAAAATTGCATTACGGCAATATAATGTACAAATAAATTAAGTGGGAAACTTTAAATAAATTAATAAATCAATTAGTATGTATGTATGTATACCATTAAGC
The DNA here is from genome assembly GCA_932195095.1 of Andricus curvator. Taxonomy (NCBI): domain Eukaryota; kingdom Metazoa; phylum Arthropoda; class Insecta; order Hymenoptera; family Cynipidae; genus Andricus; species Andricus curvator. Next base: position 160,318 of record CAKNYM010050976.1, read on the forward strand.
CATTTCCCTTTCAGGGTAGGCGTGACACTACCCGATTCGGGTAGTGTTTCTAGGTGGATAGTTTTCTTGTAGTTATAAATAACTACAAGTTTGGGCTCACCACACCCATAATATGCCAAAAGCACACAGTATTCTCGAATGGTCACCCATCCAAGTACTAACCGCGCCCAACACTGCTTAACTTCAGTGATTTGACGAGAACTGGTTTTTTCAGCGTGATATCAAAATGATAACAATGGCAGAATTTACCTATAAATAAATTATGAGAAATCTATTTATTACTCCTTTAACAGAGAAAAAAATGAAAAGGAGATCCTTATTGCAGGCTACAGACATTATACTTGGTGCCTCCCAATTATTTTATATAAATATTTTGTGACAATAATTAAATATAAATAACATAGAAAAAATAAGCAGTTGGTTTATTATTTTTCACAAAAAAAATTAATAGGCGCGCGCCTTATATATAATATAGAATAGTATAGAAAAAAAGTCATTATCACCGTACTCGCGCGCGGCGTCTTCTAAAGTAGTAGTGACCTTCCTTGGTCAGCCGTGCCCTTAAATATACATAATATGGTGAGTCAGATATCCTGACAAGAACATTTTTTTAAGAATTAAATTTTTAGAAGACATGCATGATTTCAGCCCCTTTCCATTCCTATGAAGCGGTGCAAAAGTTCTACTTTTCAGGAATAAATAGTGAATTCAAACGCAAATGATAAAACATTATACATCTGCGAGCACGCATTTCGAGTTGATCGGCCACCTCACCGTGAAAACTGTGGTACAGAAAATTTCCAAAAATTTTGAAAATGTTTGGGTTATCTAAATTTCCGTATATTTTCAAAATTTCTAAGATGTTCGAAATTTCTAAAATGTTCAAAATTTCTGAAATTATAAAAATGATCAAAATTCCTGAATTTTCCAAAATGTTTAAATTTTCTAACATTTCTAAAATATTCAAAATTTTTAAACTTATCATTTCTAATATTTCTGAATTTCATCAAATCTTTAAAATTTCTAACATTATCATAATTTCTAAAATGTTCAAAATTTTTAAACTTTTCAAAATTTCTTATATTTCTGAATGTTATCAGATGTTTAAAATTTCTCAAATTTCTAAAACTATCAAAATGTCTAAATTTTGCAAAATTTGCATACACTCAATGTTACGTCCCGAGCTCAAGGCGAGGGTAGGTTGGAATATGGTTAGATGGAGGGAGACTAGTGAGCTGATTACGTCAGGCTGGTAAGACCTGCCCAATTATTTATTTGTGGGTACGTTTGTCTCTTGTAAGCTCTATGCAAACTGCGTTAAACCAGTGCTCAAAATAACGAAAAGATAGTTATGATAGTAAACGATTTATTATACAGATAAATGATAAGATTGACAGTTACATAAATTTAGACTTACATGTACCTTCTTACTCGTAGAAGGGCAAGAGAGAGTAGTAGTTTGTCGCTTGCGTCTCTATAATCGGAGGACAACGGCAAGATCCTCTCGCAGAGTTGGTTTGGGTAATAGCGCAGGAACTCACAATCAGAATTAACCCGCAGAGCGATACACGGTCCTATAGCAGCTGCCGAATCCACACTTGAGTTCTTTTCACGGACGTATATCACAGCGGACTTTACCCGGATTAGAATCATACGACGATCGAAACCGAAGGGACTTAGTTCACAACTTGATGATTCGTTACTTAGTTCCCGAAGACTTGAAGTACGCGATTCGGGTATCGAAGTTGTCAGTATGACTGCTGGGAACGTAAGACTAAAAGCACGCGACTTTTAGATCGAACTTGTCGGTATGACTGCCAGGAATGTAAGACATTTTACAGGGATGAATCTGGGGTTTATAAAGTTCCGCGGGCCCATGCTAAAGATAGGATTTACAATTTCTGACATGTCACGTTCCTGTAACTTTCTGACATGACACGTTCTTTTAACTTACTGACATGACACGTTCCTTTACTGGAATCGGGTAACCGATGATATTGATACCTCGCGCTGAGTGCCTCAGATGACTAATGCATCCGCTTCGCTAAAAGTCTCGATGCGCGTTTCATCTCTTGCCCTCTTATGCACAGTTATTATGTATGCTACTTATCCTTATTTCTATGTATGTAGTCAGACACTTTTCGGTACTGTCTTGTCTGACTATATACAGGTTCTTCCACTGAGTGGGTCATAAACTTATGAAATTACGATACATATATTTGTATTGCTAAAGTTATTATTTAATTCTCACACACGAGTGTATTCATACTCCATGTTTTTGGATTTGACTTTGTTATTACTGTTGCTTTAACTATTGGGAGTATAAATAAATTCGTATGGTAATAGAAATAAATTATGATTATCTTATAGCGGTCAAGTCTTCAATTACAATCTCAGTAATCGAGCGTGGTTAATTTATCGACATTCTGTGAGCTCTTATCCTTCCATGGTAACACTTTAAGTATCTTGTGGTTTCTATCTTACTGACCGTAGCATAGATACCATAGTTAGATCTAAACTCAAAGAGAATCGGTAATGCTCTGGCTTGTAATTGAAGGTGTTAGACTGAAATATGTCCGGTAAAGTAGGCTGCGCCCAGCTAGGCGTTACATACATTTTTTTAAATTTCGGGATGTAACAGTCCTCCCTTCTTACATTAACCATCGTCCTCGATGATGAGTTTACATAACTTTTTAGTTTTCTTCAATACATTTCTAATTTCGCGTTTATCAAATTTTTGTTAAGTAAAATTCTTCTTATAGGTGTCTGATATGAATTTTTGAAATTTCATAATCGTTTCCTAGTGTGAGTTTTCTGTGTGTTATGTTCTGGACGTAGGTGAGTACTGTGTTTATATTTGGTACGTGACTTGATGAGTACACTCTTCCTTTTATGCTTTTCTTCGTGGTCTGTTTTGATTCAATGTTTTGACTACATTTTGTTTCGCAGAAAAATTTCTCTAGTGTCATCTAAATTCTTCATGCTGTCATCATGCGATCTGGGGTGGTTCTTTATTCATTATTCTCTAGCTCTTTGTGTGACATGGAAGGTCCCAGCTCCTCTTGTAGTTCCGTCTCTTCTCACACGGTGTTCCACGAGGATTATTGTAGTGATAACAATATTGCGATGGATTTAGGCCAAAATAGTGCAACGTAGGTTTCTTCCGGTGAGTGAGCTTAGTACATTTTCTTTCTCTCAGTGTCGTTTCCTGTGTTGTAATGGCAACATCTAATAATCATGGGTTATCGTGCGAATCACCATCTAGTGTCTTGGATTTAGATTCGTTCTAGTGATGTCATTACTTCAAGTGATATATTACTGAAACTTCCCTTTTGTCCTCTTCAAAATTTACAGACTGCATCTCAGATTTCGACTTGTCTGTTTTTGAATCGGGTAGTTTTGAGCCGGTGAATACTTCATTTGATAGCTCGAATTCACGTACAACTGTGCATGCTTTTCCGCGATTTTCGAAGTTTGACAGTTTAGCTTTTTGTGTAACACGTCTAGAAGAATCCCTAAACATTAACCACTTTACAATTCGTGGGTATAAAAGGCTAACTCTCTTGGAGAATTTCGTTGTATTGTGTCGGGATATTTTATCCATTAATGTTACCGAACAAGATTTTACTGTGGTGCATCGTTTGCACAGTGAGCCTGTCGGTTATCTAGTACGCGTTGTTGTTCCTGAATTAATGTTTAAAATTTTTGCTGAAGCTACTAAATTTGAAGCACGAGGTGTTTTAATTGGGTTGTCTTGTTCGTTCCAGTTTTCTTACTGCTTTCAAATTTTGTTTTCTCCGCTTGTTTGTTACTGAAATCTTTTATTTTTATTTTTTTGCAGAAATTCCCCTGGAAACATGGTATCGTTGCTTCTCCGCCAGGGACTTCTGTAGCAGACTTCTAAATGTGGGCGCAGCATTAGGATTTTATTCTGCTCTGTACCGGGTTTGACAATCGGAGGCTTCTACGGTAGCTTCTCCTTCTATTGCTAGTCGAGTGAGAGGTCAGGCTGCAAGAAGGAAGCTCGTCCAGCAAAGTGTAGCGGCGCCAGCAGTCTGCTGTTGTTTCTATCGAGCTCGAGGAGGCGAGGAATGCACTGCATCAGCGAGCTGACGAGATGTACGATCTCGTTAGCCTCTGCCTGTCTTCACTTAGCGACCAGGAATCGCGTGTGTGTACGCACTTGCATACGGAGCCTCCTGTCTGCCCGGGATAAGGTTACACGATTTGTTTTACTTCCTACTTCTTTTCTCTTTGCTAATTGTTGTGTTTTCCTTTTCGCTTTTGCCTGTGTGGGCGTTTCGTGCACATGGTGTGTGTCCAATACGCTTGCCGATGTGGACATGTCCTTCACGATGCAACAGGTAATTTAAGTGTTGAGTCTGTATTGGTTTTGACAATTTTTCGTAACTTTTGATGGTGTTAGATTTCAATTACTCTTTTTGTTTTGGTTACAGCCCCCAAAATTGAATGTATTTCGGTGTCGGACCTGGACTGTGGCGATTTGGACATCTCTGATCTTGAGTCGGAGTTGCCGGTGCCAACTTTTGGCTGATTTTTAATGGCTATTCTTGCAATCTATTGATTTGATTATTGATTTGAAAGTATCTCATTATTGTATGTGTATGTCTATGAATTGATGAATAAATTCCATCTCGTATATTTGGTTTGTGCATGTTTTGTACTAAAGACATAACTAGGTTTGGTTTTTGAAATATTTATAAATTTTGAAATTGTATGTCTTCAGTTCAAAGTTAATATGTGTTCTTCATTTCCTTCCTTTCCGAATATGTTTTGAACTTGTGTTTATTCAAATTTTTCTGATTCAAGATAATATCTAATAATCTAATAATATCTATAATAATTGGAAATTATCGTTAGTTTCAACTGAAAATTATTTTCTATTCATAACATACCTAATTTGTTCAATTATGGGTCTAAAAATACACCTCCGTTCAATTCTCATATGACTATAATCATGCTAAAATGAGAATCAATTGTTTTTATAATTGTCTTTCAAAATTTCTTCTATAAGTGACTCACATGTGTTTAGGGCTCTAGTAGGACATGCTCACACGGAGAAAAATGGAAGGTCTGTTCGGCCATATAGATGTGCAGACCGGCCATATTGCAGGGTCAACTATAGGACAGCCCTTGAATATGGCTAAAGCGACTATCTCTAGAAGGGTGAAACAGGAGGTTCAAATCGATCATCTCAAAGTGTTGACTCGATAATTTCGGACGGTCGAATCGGTCATCTCAAGAAAGCTGACCTGATCATGCTGAAGAGTAGATATGATTGTCTCTAGACAGACCATTCGATGGTCGATTCGATTTTCTTAAAGTGTTAACCTGGTCATTGTGAAGGGTCGGTTTGGACACCTCGGATCACCGCTTTGATTATCTCAATACAGTCGATTCTATCAGCTCGGAATGGTCGATTAGATTATCCCGGAATTTCAAAATGGATATTTAAGGAGGGCAAATTCGATTATTGCAGAGGGTCGATTCAAAAATCTGATATGGTTAAAATTACTATTTCTAAGAGCCAAATATATATTTTTATATTATTTTTGAAAATTAATAAAAAAATTTGATTTGATTTTCTAATCTGGACTAGTATGAAGGTCTACTATGTAAACACTGGGGAGTCTTTTATCAATTGATTTATAGTAAGCATTCTGATTATAATCTTCAATAAAAAATTACTAATTTGTAATATTAAATCGTTACAAAAGAAATTAGTAAAAAAAAATTCTTTATGAATTTAATTTTTAACGTTTTTCTGTGAATTAGTAGTTTTTACTGAAGATTGGTATGGAAATACTTCTGACTATTCATCAATTGATAAAAGTCATCGCATTATGTAATTAGTATAATTTCATAGTAATTCAGATGTAGAGTATAGCATATTCTATAGCGTATTGAATAACAATATATGCATTGAAAAAATGATAAAACCTCACGTAACCTTAAAGTTAAACGAAATATGTAAATTAATGATGAATAGGTTCAAGTTCGCTAAAAATTGTGATTATAGATGCAAATTTTTATTTTTAGAATTAGGAGCATAAATATAAATATAGCTTATGTGATAAAACATTATGTAGTCGAATATGTCTTTATCCTTTAAAAATGCTGCTCGCTCGGAAATGCACAATCGCAGTTTTCCTTTTGTTCTTCAAAGGTGCCCACGTTGTGTTGTAAATACTTATAAGCTGTGGTCGAATTTTCGTCAGGTAGGAGAACGGAATGTTTGATAGAATAAAAGTAGCTACACAGTAGTTTTGACTTTGATTCCAGGGCTCGAATTGACTAGAAGGCTTTAAAAAAGTCGGATTAGTCGCTTAAAATTATAAAGGAAGTTATGAATCACACAAGATCTCAAGTCTGAATATATTGCATTCTCAACAAAGTAGTTGAACATTAACCAAAACAGACGAATTTTCAACCCCAAGACATATTTTCAACAAGAGAGCTGAGTTTTAAATTTCAAAAGTCTAATTTTTTAGAAAACAGTTGCATTTTTAGCCCAAAAGATTAATTTTCAATCAATTAATTGAATTGAATAAAGAATAATTCTAACCAAACAGTTGCATTTGCAAGCAAATAGCTGGAAACTTTCAAGCAAAAGAGATAAATTTTTAAAAATGTAGTTGAAGTTTTAGCCAAATATTTAAATTACAAACTACAAAATGAATTTCCAACCAAATGGTCGAATATTCAAACCAGAATAATTAAACTTTAACAAAATATTTGCATTTTCGAGCAAAAAAAAAAAAACTAAAATTTTCATTAAAACGATCATTTTCAACAAAAAAGATGAATTTTCAACTAAATATTAGAATTTCGTAACAAATAATTTCCAATCAAGCAATTGCATTAACAGCCACATACTTGAACTTGCAATCAAAAGAGATAATTTTTCAACGAAAAAATAATAATTTTAACGAAACAGTTTCTTTTACAAGTAACTTAAATTTTTAACAAAAAGTCATTTTAAATGAAAAAATATAAATTTCTAACCAAATAGTGAATTTTATATATAACAATAATTGGTAACCAAACAGTAGCATTAACAAAAAATAAATTTAATTTTTAAACAGAAGAGGCGAATATTGAAGAAAAAAGTTAATTTTCAACCAGAAAAGATGAACTTTCAACCCAAAATACGACTTTTTTATCATAAAAGATAAATCTTGAAGTAGAACTACAAATTTCCTATTGAAGAAAAAAGAATTTTCAACAAAGCACTGGAATTTTTGACAAAGAAAATGCCCTTTGAGCAAAATTTTTGAATTTTCAACCACATTTTCAAATTCTAAAATAAACACGAGTACAAACAGTTGCATTTACAATTAAGCAGTTAAATTTCCATGCCAAAAAGACAAATTTTTTAATGCACTATCCAGTTTTCTACAAAGAAATTACTTTTAAACCAAGAAAGATAGATTTTCAACACAAAAAAGTATACTTTTCTATCATAAAAAATAATTTTAAATCCAAAGCTATTACTTCTTTATTCAAAAAAATCAAATATTCAACAAAACAATTAAATTTTCGTTCAAAAAAGTTGACTTCAACCAAATAGTTCATTTTTCAATAAAATAATCGAATTTCAACCAAATAATTATATTTTCAACCAAATAGTCAAATGTTTCACCAAAAAGAATTAACTTTCAACCAAGAATAGTTCAATTTTCTTACCACATTCTATTAATTCAGTTCAATAACGAGAAAAGGGGAAGTTTCTTAGGAAAGATATTAGAATAATTATGGTAATTAAAATAGCACAATTTTTCCTAGTTTTGAATTTCAATTCTGAAAGTTTCACTGTTATTACAATTATAACCAAGTATAGCGAACTTCTAACATAAATTTTAAACCATGTAGTTAAATTTTCAAACTAAAAAGATTAAGTTTAAAAAAAATGACATTCTTAAATTTTCATTGTGAAAAATTGATTTTAAATTTAAAAAAAAGATGAATCTTTCAAAAAGCAGTTGATTTTTCAAAACAGATCAATTTTCTATACAAAATAATGGAATTTTCAACCCGATAAAATGAAGTTTCAACAAAAAGGTCAGTTTTGAATCAAGTAGTTAAATTTTAACTTGACGCATTTAGTTTTTAATCCTAAAAATCAATTTTCAACAAAAATCAAACATTTTTAACCAAATAGTTGCCTTTTCGATTAAGATTAATTTTCTACAAAAAGAAAAGACGGATTTTTAACAAATCACGTTAATTTTCAGCCAAATAAGTGAAGTTCTATAAAATATAAAATTGATTATAATTACCTCTGAATATTTGAATAATTTTTTCCCCACAGTTCCAGCTCTGCATCAGCTTCACGTACGAGCTAGACCCTTCCATCTATCTTTCCACGGATTTAAATGTGGAATAGGTGATAACTGGAAGATAAAGTTTTATTGTAAAATTCACAATTACAAATTAAGTTTAAACTGCATTAATCAATGCTAGAATATTCAGTGATTATTTAAAAAATCAGAAATGACTTTAAGCTTGTATTAAAATATAACCTAAAAAATAATAACAGTATCAACTATTTCGATTATCACATAATTATATAAAACAGATACTTACAAATACGATCGTTTAGATTCTGAACACCAGGGAATAACACGAGAAACACCTCGAGCACAACACTAGCAATACTTGCGAATACTTAAAAAACTGCTTATCGCTAATTATCAGCAGCACGCGGTCCACGCGTCCGTTATGGGTTATGCAAATTGGCGTCAATTAGCGACACCCGGCGCGAACGTTTTGGTTGTCCGGTGACCTTTAAATTTTCACGCGCATGATTGACGCGCAAACGTCGAGCAATCGAGCATATGAGATGGTTTTTCTAGTCCTTCGGGAATGGTCGAAATGAGTGAAAAAAAAGATCCGCGTTTCGACCATACCGAAAGGGATACCTTAGTTATCCTTGATAGTGAGTCTGGTGTTCCTATAATCGTCAGACTGGCCATAAAATAAGAGTCTTTCTGACTATGTCGAAAAAATGTTGGAAGGACCGTTCGACCATATAGAAGGAATGACTGGCTCTGTAAATTTTGACTTTCTAACTTTGACCATCCATTTTTCTCCGTGCAATTCTGTTGTTTGAGGTTAAACGGTTCGATGGCTTGCATATTTCAGGTAGCACGTTCAGTTGTGTAGATTTGCTTCTATGCTGATTCACTGCAGTTGGTGTGTGTCAATTCTTCTCTTCAGGCGGTCCGATGTTTCTTATCGCTGTAAGATTATACTCCTTGCACGGGCGGCCATAATGAATTATGACCTCAGGTCAGCTACTGTGCCTTCGTTGCTCTCCTCTGCCTCCGTAAGCCATTTTGTCGGAGTGCTGTTGCGTTTCTACTGGTGTATCTCTCGTTGGACGGGCGGAGTCTGTGTACTGCGGTTGTATTCCACTTAGTGCAAGCGGCCATAATGGATGTTAACGTCAGGTCTGACGCTAATCGTTTGCTCTACTAGCATCGAGGCTGGTCTTTCCGTAGTCACGGTGTGCGTTTGGTCAGCCATGCTTGACCTGTGTTGGGCTTATGTTTTCAACTGTTTTAATTTGGTCATGTGAAGTTTTGGTGGATTTTATGATTAAAATTGAGAAAAACAAGGTGCCCTTGTGTCTCCTCCCTTCTTAGAATTTTTCATCGTCCTCGATGAAGGTGGTCAAAAGGGGGCTGCATAATTAAAATCATAATCATTATTCCGTTTTAGGCTACTCGGACGCTGGTTGTCGGGATGTGCGCCTGTGGTGTTGATGCCGTCTTTACTTTGCTGCAGTGATTTTCGTGCTTGTTATCATTTGACAGGGGTCGCATTTCTTCCTCAATTTGACCGTTGTGCTGTGATTTTGCCTTTTTTTTGGCTTCCTGCAGATTTTGGCTATTGCTTCTCTTATTCTATATATAATAATTATTGATATTACTATAGATATTCCAGAGATTAATCCTATTGTTATGTGATTTTTCTTCTTGTTGTAATTTTGTTGTTGCTCGAATTCTAATAATTGATTCTCAATTTATTCTAATGATTTTCCATGCTGAAATTCTTTCCAATTTTTGGCTGGTTGTATTTTTAAATCATTTTCTTGTGTGGAGTTGAGTTTTGCGAATTTTTGTATTACAGTTGATATATTAGTTATATTTAATGAAATTTCTGGGCTGTATATGTATTCTTCCTTGCTTGTGTTTATTGTTATCCCCGTCAGTATAGTGTCTTTTGTACTTGCAGTACATCCATTTCCTAATTGAAATATTCCAGAATGTGAAAGATATTCCCTTTTTGTTTTCTCATTAGGACAATTGATACTGATGAGCTTCGGTGTGTTAATGGAATATATCCATGCTTGGAGAGAGGGTATTAGCATCCAAAATGAGTCTTCCTGCAATGTGACTCTTATATTGCACTCTTGTAATGCTGTTACTGATGGCGTAATTAACATACTCATTTCACAATGATTAGTGGTTGATGTAATATGCATGGATTGAGTTGCTTCGCAAATTGTTTTATATGCGGGTTTTATGCAAGAATTTTGATATTCTTGATCAGATAAAAAGAATTTTTGATTATCAAGTGATATAGCTATATATGGCTGTTTGGGTAATATGTATGCGGTTTCACATATATTTCCAATTAATTTTTGACGTACTGGATGCGGATGTATTTTATACAATTGATAGGATTTTCTTTCTATTAGGGGAATGTCTACTGATATCATTAGTTTGTTCGAGTGGTATTCGATATTATTCTTACCTATTTGATGCAAATCTTCGGCTTGAATATGTTTACTGTATATTGGAATTTCATATTCACTTGTTTCTTTGTGTATTTCCGTTATTATTTTTTGTAGCTGATTTTTGGTTATTAGGGCTGGATGCACTTTCTTTTCTCTAGCATATTCTACAATTTTGATAAATTGAGAGAGAGTGTTAAGTAATTGATTGCATTTTGCTTCTACATGTGCTGTCCATTACCTCTTGTAATTAAGCTACCTTATATCTTTTATCTCCTTTGCTTGATTTTGCACTTTACTGTTCGTTTTTTCTAATATTGATTGTATTTTTTGAATTTCATTGGTTCTTACGTGTAATTCTTCTATATAGTAGTAGTTCTTCGTATATTGCATCGATCTCTGCTTTGACTATGTGCGTTTGCTTGCCTAAAATCCTACTTAAATTGTTTTGTCTCGTGTAGATTTGTTCAATCCTATCTGCATACTCTTTTCCATCTTCTGATGTCAGGAGTCCAACCACGGGTCCTAGAATTGATCCTATGAATCCTAGCATTGGTACTCGACGTTTACTCATTGTTCTAGGCAGAGATTTACTTTCTAGTTTATGATGTTGAATTTTAGATAGCATTCTGTTCAGATTGTTGTGTTCCTTTTCTATTTTATGAAGTTTAATACTTAGTGTATCAAGCTTTACTTCATCTCTGCAGTCTGCTTTCATTACTCTGTTCATACACGACAAATAGTTGTTGTGAATATTTTGTTTTATGGTCTTAGTATCGAAATGATGCGTAAAATTTCCAATATCTAAGAGTATCATAATTCTCCAGTGATTCCGCGTCAAATGTATGGAGTCCATTTTTTCGTAGGACAATCCGGAATTATCTGTTAATGGTTTAATGTTATACAGTGTATGACGTCCGGGTATAATTGGCAGCAGAAGAAATAGGATCCAGTTCCACTGCAGGTGGCCTGACATTGAATTGAACCAGTACATCTGTGCGTTCAAATTTTATATTAATTTTACTTTTAATGATATGTTTATAGTTAGCTCAATCTTCCTTTTAGTGGAAAAGGAAAGAAGAAAAGGCAACCTCCAATTCCTCTTCCTTTTATTTTTCTTTGTTTTTGTTTTATTCTTTCCTTTATGTTGATGTTATGAAAGGAGGAGGTGAGCAGGCAACCTACAAATCCTCTTCCTTCTGTTTAGTTTTTATTCTTGATTTATTATTATTTTTTTTATTTATTTTTTTTTTATTTTCTCCTCTTTTCATAACATCGATACAACTGTCAAGTTAGAATCCTTAGGTCTAGAATTTACATTGTTATATGTATTTAATTTATATATGTATAAGTTACTATAATATTTCATAACATAATGTGTTATATAGGTTACACAATTCCTTCGAAAGAGTTTTGCAGAGTTACTTATAATGTTTTAGTTTGCATGTGTGTAGTCTTTTTTAATTTTCGTTCAATGATCCCCAAATCTCTTCTTCAGAAACTTCCCAAGTTTTGGTCAGACGTTTCTTCCTGAAAACCCCTTTATTACAGTTACTTATTGTGTGTCCCCTTAAGTAGCAATATTCACAACAATCTTCCCATTTGAAGAGTTTAATTAATATTTTTGACGCATTATCTGCGCATAAAACATAGATCTCATTCATGTGATTCTCAGTACTTTCTTCACTAAAGAAATAAACACCTGAGAATTCTCTTAACATTTTCTTAGCTGCATCGTGTTCTCCTAATCTAATTTTAGTTTCTTTATCGCTAACAGTGATAAATAGATTCCCACGTTTGATATCTCTCACGACGCATTTGATTAAATATGTTTTTTTATGCGGGGGTCCCTCCTCTCGATGTATGCTATAATTGGGTGTCGAACAATTATATTCGGCAGTTAGTTCCTCTAGGGGTCCTTTGGCAAACCTTATCTGTTCTGTTTCACCTTTACGTTGGATAGTTGAGTGGTAAATTTGCCCCTCTGGTAAGTTAAGTAATAAGTTTTATTAATCCCCTTGTGTCCTTCTATTTTTCTTTCATGATTTTCCATTATTATCTGGGCTCGATTTTTTTCTGGTGGAATTGGCGCATTCCTATGGCATATCATAACTTCAACATTGCTGTTTTCGAATATTTCCTTTAACATTTCCAAAATAGTACCTTTTTGTAGATCTGCGATTAAATCTCCATGAAGTGATATTCGGAAAGAATTCACGCTTTCTCTTTTTAGGGCTACATGTAGGTTATGTAATCGAATTCTCAAATTTTCTTTAGTGATCGGATCGAAGTAATTTGATTTTATAATTATCGTGTAGATTTTATTGTTACCACGAGGGGTTGTAAACACCTGACCTATTTTTGGGTATCTTTCTTTAATCTCTGACGGATCGATGGCTTTGGTGTCTATTAGTAACCTTCCTATAGGGGTTGTGAATTCGCAATCCTCGGCAAGAGAATGAACGTAATTTCCTCTCAGATACGTTAAATTTTCTCTACAACTTTGTATTTTTGGAGGTGTGTTGGTGGTGAAAACTTGCTGATACATGTCAGGCAATTCAGGCTGCACACTGGTTAAAAGAGTGGAATTATGTTCACCCTCCGTTCTCTCTATCACAGGCTCAGTTTCTGGGACCTTATTTAGTTATATTTCTCGGGGATAATAGTTTCTTTCTGTTGTTAAGAACTTTTTCAAATCTTTGGGTGGTTGCGACAACGGGGTGGACAAAGCTTGAGGTACTCCAGAAGTGGATGGTCGAAATGTTGCCATGGTATCTGGGGTGCTGTATACATTAGCTGAGGATACGAAGGTCACACTTTTTCCTTGTTCAACATCAGATTTTACTGTCGACTCTGAGGGTAGTTTTTGTGAGGCCATTAATTTTGTGTCATTGCTTTCATACTTACTTTTCGTCATTGGGATTTCGGTTGCTTTTAATTGGTTTTTGACCTGAGTTATTAATGAGCTTATTCTTTGGTCCAATTCTGTTTCACTGTCCGGTTCTAGTTCTTCTATTGCTTGAAGGATTTCAGGATCGTTTTCTCCTTCAGATACGGCCATGATGCCTCGGTAGTCCTCTGAATTTTCTTCTATTTTTCCATCCTTCTCGCATTCCTTATGCGTTTCAAGGAACTCATCAAATTGGGAGAATGAATTTGCTAGATCTTCTCTACTCACTTTTGAATTGGTCTTCTCTTTTCCTTTATCTTCATTTTCCGAAGCACTATCTTCACTGTCGCTTTGTGGAGAACTCACTGCTATGATGGCTCCTGTGTCTTTATATTCTTCCGATATTTGCCTTTCCTTAGCGATTTCTTCTTCACTGAATTCCGGGAATTGCTTCATGGAATTGGATGGAGCGCTTCTGGGTATTTCTCGTGGTGGAAAAGCCGTCAAGGGCATGTCTAGGCTAGGCAACATGCTTCTTTTCTTTTGCAGAATAGGTTGTGCAGACATGTCTGAATCGTTGGAGATATCTTCAGATTCCTTTGGGCTTGAGAATGACCCTTGATATTCCTGACCTTGTAGCTTTTGAATCGGCACATGTAGAAGTTGTTCTTGTTACTGGCTTATATCGTTTTTCAGAGGCCTCTTTTGTTTTTCTTGATTGTTTTGGTAATAGTTTGGCTGTTTTTTGTTTGTCTTCTTTCGAACTCTCTTCCGAGGAAGTTTCTAGCATGGGATTTCGAGAGAGTGCCTCGGCATTCGTGTTTAATTTACGTGGTTTGTATTTGAATTGATACTCATAGTCTCGTAATTTCAGACGCCATCGAACCAGTCTTTGTCCTGGGTCTTTAACTGTGCTTATCCATTTTAATGGTTCGTGGTCACTAACTAACGAAAATTCTCTTCCGTAAATGTAAGTTCGATAGTGATGGACAGCATATAAGACGGCGAGGCATTCCTTTTCCGTGGTTGAATAGTTATTTCTGCGCTTTTTAATACATGAGAAAAATATGAAATTGGTAGATCTATGCCCTCCTTTTCTTGACTTAATACAGCACCAATTGCATAACCTGAAGCGTCAGTAGTTATGATGAAGGGTTTTTGAAAGTCCGGATATTGGAGAATAGGGCTTTCGTATAACGCTTGTCTCATACTTTTAAAACTCTCGTCTTCTTTGGGTCCCCAGTTGAAGGGAACTCCCTTATTTAGAAGGTGAGTTGAAGGCTTTGTCTTTGCAGCAAAATCTTTGATAAACCTTCTGTAATATCCGGCTAGACCTAAAACTTATTTTATATTATTCGGATTTTTGGGCGTGGGAAAATGTTGTACGGCCTCAATTTTCTTTGGATCGGGTTTCACACCTTCGCTGCTGATTATGTGACCTAAGTAGGTGATCTCTTTAAATAGAAATTAGCTTTTCTCGGGCTGAATCGATTAATTTGCTTCTTTTAATCTCTTTAAGAGGCGTTTCACCTTCTTCCCGTGTTCTTCTAGAGTTTCTGCGTAGATTACTATATCGTCGAGATAGACGAATAGTTCTACCACTTGTAGCCCTAAAAGCACTTGATCCATTAATCGTTGAAAGGTCGCGGGTGAGTTTTTCAATCCCATGGGCTTTCTAATGTATTCATAATGTCATAATGTCCGTTTGAAGTGTCAATTAAAAATGATAAATTTTTAACCAAAAATGAAATAGTAACATTTTAAATCTGAAAAACTGATAGTTTACAAAAAAAAATTTCAACAAAGTAGTAAAATTTTCAAACAAAGAGATGAATTTTTAACTAAAATATTGCATTACAGATAAAAAATAAAATTTTAACAAAGTAGTTCAAGTTTCAACCAAGTAGTGGAATTTTCAAGCAAGAATCTTAACTTTTTACCATAAAACACGAAATTTCAACAAAATGAATGAATTTTCAACTAAGAAAGACAAATTTTCAACAAAAATGAAATAGTTAAATTTTAAGTTCAAAAAAGTAATGTTTCACCAAGAAACAAATTTTCAAGAAAATAGTAAAATTTTCAACGAAAACATTTTTAAATAAAATCAAGCATCTTCAACCAGAAAACTGAATTAATAAAAATAGTTCTACTTTCAAACTAGTAGTTGAATTGTGAACCAAGAAGATTAAGTTTCTATTGAGATTTTTTTTTAAAATACATGAGTTTTCAAACAAATATTTTAATTTTCAACAAACAAAAAAAAATTTCAACCAAAAAGATTACTCTTGCGACCCGTCCGGGAGCCCAAAGAATATGAACATTTGGTGCCGATTAGTCAAAAATTGTAACGGTGCCCCCGTATCTGCCCCCCAAATTAATCTTGCGACCTGTCCGGGATGTCCGGAAGTTCAAAGAATCGGTGTGCAAAATTTGGTGACGATTAGTAAAAACTGTGCCGGTGCTCTCCCCTCCCACCTATATGCAAACACATATTTTCAATTGCTTAATATTGCAATGATAGTTACGATTAGAAGGAAGTCATATTTTTTGAAAACGTTACTGAAAGTTAAATAAAATAAAATCCGAAACGTTAATAATTTTTTCTTGTTATTTAAAATTAGAAGTATGTCTACGAAAATTTAAATAAAAGTAGAGCAAAATACATTTCTGAATGTTCATAATTTGTATTGTTTACTATTCTAATAAAAAAGTGAGGCTATATAATTTTAAAAAGAAACATTAAGAAATGACCCAAAATATTAATCAAAATTGTAACTTTTTCTTTAAAAAATTCCCAACATTTAATTTTGTTATTATGAATTTTATTTTTTTAAGTTTAAGAAGAAGACTACGCGTCCTATGAACAAATAAGTGATAACGAGTTTGTGTATATTTGTTGGGTGAGCAACTTTTATTCATTCATTTTATTCGTACCTTGTGTCGTTTTTCCAAAAACATATATTTTTTATTTTCAATGTTATTTTTAACGATTAAAACAAAAACTACACATCCTGTCAAAAAATGATTTTTAACAAATTTTTAGATCCTTTTTGGATGAAACACTTTTGTTTATTCATCGTTTTCATGTTGTTTGTCCAAAAATTAATTTTTGTATTTTTAATGTAGTTTTTTACGAATGAAACAAAAACTACGCATCCTATCAAAAAATAAATCATAACAAATTTGTAGATCTTTTTTAAGTCCACAATTTTTGTCGATTTACATTTTTTCGTACCCTGCATAGTCTGCCCGCAAAATGGAACTTTTAATTTGTTTTGTGGTTTAAACTACACTTGTTGGTCAAAAAATGCTGGTTAACGAACTCAATCTTTCTTCTTGGTCCCTAAAAACGTGTGCCAAAGCGCAAGCTAATCCGATTAGTCTTTCAAAAGTTATTTGGTACACAGGCGACAACAACGACAACTACAATGACGAGGCAACATCGTAAAATCTGTTTTTTCGGATTAGTGTGTCATTAGTTCAAAACATCATGTATAAAATCTCAGACTGTGTATAATGTAAGTTATCTTCCAATGCAAACTCAACTAGTCATTCAATTTGATACTAGCGTAAACAAGCTTTCTTCATGAAAGACGCATTATCTTGCTCTTCAGTATCAGTTTCATTCCGTGATGACACAGTTTCTTTTAAAAATGGAAGGAATATTCAATGTCAGTTCAATGCCACGTCTTCAGAAAAGATAACATATGGCCAATCATTTCCAATCTGAAACAAACCAAATGGTTTTACAGGGATATTATTTAGAACCCAGTGATATATATATATAAGACGAAAAAAAAAAAATTTCTAAATATTTGGGGTTTGGGAGTTCAGACATGACACGTGTTACGTATCTACTACGATACGTATAGGATTCCATATGGCTTCCCGTGTAGGTTCCCAAATATGTTCCTATGTGGACAAATGCCACGTCTTCAGAAAAGGTAACATATGGCCAACCATTTCCCATCTGAATCAAACCAAATGGTTTTACAGGGATATTATTTAGGACCCAGTAAGAATTATAAGACAAACAAAAAAAGATTTTCTGAATTTTTGGTGTTTGGGAGGTTCTGACATGACAAGTATTACGTATCTACTACGGTACGTATAGGATTCCATATGGCTTCCCGTGTGTGCTGACAATTCTAATACTTTCTCAATTATAAATGATGAAATTGTAATAAGATGACATTCAGCCCAAGTCCAAGATTCCTGACAAAGTGACGTTGTGTGGGATTGTCATATGCTATCATTTTTATTTTTCCGAGCTAGAAAAATTTCCTAAAATCCGTGGGCTTTCAAATATTGCAAAAAATTAAAAAGAATTCTGAAGAATTTGAAGAATGCAGATAATTTGAGGAATTGAGAAAATTAAGACAAATGAAGAATATCAGAGAATTCAACAAGTTCAGAGAATTCAGGAAATTGAGCAAATTCAATAAATTCAGAGAATTCAGAGAATTTCGAGAAATCAGGGAATTCCGTGAAATCAGGGAATTCCGAGAAATCAGGGTATTCAGAGAATTCCGAGAAGTCAGGTAATTTCAAGAATTCCAGGAATTTCGAGAATTCAGATAGTTTAGAGAATTCCAAAAATACAGCGAATTCAGGAAATTCAGGGAAATCAGAGTATTAAGAGATTTTAGAGAATTCTGAGAATTTAGATAAGTCAGGGAATTCTGACAATCAGGGCCGGGCGGAACAGGTGGATACGGTAGGTAGTACTACCCATCTGGAAATTCAAGCAAAAAAAACATGCATTTGGGTTTTGATCCATTTTCATAATATGCGCGCGTAAAGACCAAATCCGATCTGACCCAATCAGAGAGCACTAGCAAAGCTATTCTTGCCACGGAAACGAAAAATTTCCAAGCAAATTGACAGCGGCAATGTTGAAAATTATGTTTTTAAGACTCCCGAAGAATACTACGGGAAGATTTATTGCGAAATATTTTACCAAGTCATTTACTCGCTGAAAAGTAGATTTGATACTGATTCAGCCAAGTTTTTCAACACAATAGAGCAATTAATTATTGGTGAAACAGTATGAGTGAAAAAAATCATCAAATTTTACAAGGGGGATTTTGACGAATACAGATTATTAAGTGATAGAGATATGGAATTGGTTTCGATGATACGCAAGGAAGTAAGACCAGAATCTTTAAAAGATGTCGTGCAATTTATTAAAGAAAACGTTTGGTGTCAAGAACTCGTTCCGGAATATTCGAGATTCATTAAATCACTCATGACCATTCCTGGGTCATCTTGCTGCAATGAGAGAAGTTTTTCTGTTTCACGTAGAGAAAAAAATTACTTGCGATCGACTATGGCACAAAACCGACTGAACCATGTGGCGATTTTACATGCATATCCTGAAAATGTTGATAAGCTCGATTTAGAAATTCTGATGGATGAATTTATCTGTAAAAATTCGAAACGGACTTCTGTTTTTGCACTTCGAACATGAGTGATTTACAATTTTGATATCGCGATAAAAAGCTTGTTTGTTTTCTGAAATAATTATACAAAAGAAAAAAATAATCAATGTTAAGTTTACGTTGAAATTTTTTCTTTGAAATTATGAAATATTTAATTATTACACCCCCCTCCCCTCCTCCTGTCATTCGAAAAACTACCCACCTGGACTCAACGTGTTTCGCCGGGCCTGCTGACAATCCAGTGAATTCGGAAAATTCAGGGAATTCAAATAATTCCGGGAGTTTAGAGAATTCAGGGAATTTAGAGTGTTCCGGAAGTACAGAGAATTCAGGGAATTCCGGGAGTTCTGAGAATTCCGTGGGAATTCAAGGAATTCTGGGAAGTCGGAGAATTCAGGGAATTCAGAACATTCAGGCAAGTCAGAGAATTCGGGGAATTCGGAGACAGCGGGTGGAAGTATAGAATTATACATCGCAATTTTGGCTTTGTTTGATATATTTTCACTTCTGGCAATCGATCCTACCCTGCCGATATTCTTCCTACCCTCGATTCTACGCCTATCTATCTCTCAATCGATCGTTCCATCATCAGTGGAGAGACTACCAAGGTACAAGTACTTCCCAGCTTGTTCTATCCTCTCATCATGTGACGCAAAGTCGCATAGTGTTTTCTCATCGGTTACTTTATTGAATAGAAATGGGACGCAACTAGCCGCATGCTTCCTAACTTGGGTGCAGGGTTTGCTGGTATGTGACGGAGAGGGGTTGACCATGTTGGCCTGCGAAAACATGGGGAGCAAATGAGAGAAGGAAAATAGTCTACTCTTTCTCTCGTATTACCGATTTAGAACACCAAGATGACAGACCGACCGGCTCGTATCTTCGAACCCGCTACGACATGCCTAGTCCCCTTCTATTCCTGCATCCATGTTTCCTTCAAACGCCATAACTCTTGTTTTATTCGCGTTCATTTTAAGGCTCATGTTCTCCATGCTAGTATTGAGAAAGCTTTTCTTGAATTCAAGGCCCTTTTTTAGTTGAAAAAAAAAATATATTTCTACCATATTTTTGCTTCAAATTACGGCGTCGTAAACTACGTCTGAAACCACGACAAAACATCGTCGTATTCTACGTCGGAAACAACTTCGTATATTATGTCGTTTACTATCCCAATTTCCGACGTAATTTACGACCTCGTTTCTGACGTAGTGTCCTACACAGTTTACGACGTTGGAACTTTCAACAAGCTCCTCTTCAAATGATACTAGTAAATTACATAACTTGTATCATTCTTGCAGAATCGTCATCAGTTCCTTACAATCGACAAAACCGAATGGAAGCTCCACATCCAAGTATACAAATTGAGGATTTGCCGCCCTTGCTTACACATAATCTACGTTAAGTGCATCTGACTGCACCCACCAGTGCCAAGATAACATGGAAACGTCATATTGTTGGCGATGGCTTTGTAATACATCCGTATCTCGTTATAACGCTCCGTGGAATTATAGGTAACGGGCGTTACACTGGTGTTTTAGTTTATGACAAATATCAGAACAGTTACGTGTCTCAACGTGTAGAAAAATGTTGCCTAGACCCAGATGACCAATTTGTCGCGATTCTACTTAAAGACCCTCTCCTGTTGGATAACCCTGTGGACAATCCCTTCGAAAATATTGGTGTCTCATTTTTTTCATGGGCTCAGCATGTATTGCAAGAGTGGATGCTTACGCATTTACCTAATTTGCATGCCCTTCTACTACAAAATTCATATGTATTCCATTTTGATCATCCAACCGCAGTCTTGATAACAAGAGATGGTGAGCATACCGGCCTAGGGTATGCAATACATCCTTATCTCGTCATAACGTTCAATTACTTCATTGAGCATAATTTTGGTGATGCATTGCGTGAGGGAAATGGAGGAGAGCTAAGGCATTACCGTCTACAAACTCAATACACGAACATTCATGAAAAAATTGTCGTCAGTCAACTCCTGGATCCTATCTTTTTAACACAAGATGCACCTGGTGCTCTTGCGGGACATTCACCCGAAGCGCTTGCTTGGGCTCATAGTGTGGCGCGAAATTGGGAGCACGCGATGCTTATTCATCAAGTGAATTGTTACCATGATAACTTAGTTTGAATTCGTTTGACACGTTATCAGTCGTAGGCAACGCATTATCGTTATCCGTGAGGTCAAAGGTATTTATTTGAATATTTTGAATCCGGGAAAAGTGGATACTGCGTAAAAGTTCAAGAAAGTATACAATTAGCCTGCCCGAAAAACTTAGTTTTTGAAATTCTCTGAATTTGCCCCGATTTTTACCTGACCAATTCTTCATTTTCCCTGACCATTAAGATTGGAAAACCAGATTTTTCATCTTGTAATATTTTTAACGTAGAATCTTTATTAAACAGAATGAAACAATTTCAAATTTATTTATTGATTTCAACCAAAAATTAAACTACAAATATGAACTTTCAACCATATAGTTGAATTTTCAAACAAAAAAGTCTAAACTTCAACCAAAAACAGTTAAATTTTCAAACCCGGAAAATTAATTTTTCATCAAAAAGAAAACAAAATAGCCAATTTTTTATCCAAATAGTTCAATTTTCAACATACAAAATTCAATCAGATAATATCTTCCGCTCTGCGCATAGATTTTCAAGTTCCAATTTCACAGAAAAAACGGAAGTGAATTTTTGTTGCGGGTAATTTTCATGTAGATAAAGTTCAACTTTTTCGCATCGAAACAAAACATGATTTAATAGAGTTGACATGGTAACAATTTCCAGCGTGTTGGGTAAATCTTAACACGTAAAGATAATTTTTGTTACAGGTAAAGATTACTCTGAAATCGCTGTAAAGATTACATTTCGTTTTTTTGTAGGTAGTAAATTATTATACACGGAGAAAGTTATTTAATTAAATTTACCCAATTGGTTCGGTAAATGGAGGACATTGCTGCATTGACATAAAGTTCACAGTTATTTTAGAATTTAACACAAACAGAGTTATAAAAAATATAAAAGTATTGTTTGAAATCGCGATGCCAAAAGTGGAAATTCTAAGATGCATTAATTGGTATAAAGATTGCATCATGTTTATACCAGTATATTATGAAATAAGGCAAAGTAATGTAGCTTGCAAATTTTTTTCAGTTGTTTCCACTTTTATTAGGAGAGGAATCACACTAGCAAGGTAAAATTAGAGCGCTAGAGACGTTAACTGACGTCGAAACTGAACTGCACATTAAAGGATTCAAAATATACTTCTTTGGAATCGTAAACTTTTGCCATCGAAGCTAACAAAATTTTTAATTCCGAAGTTTTTAAATATTGTCACGATTATATCGTTTTCGCTTGCTATGCGTGTGACACGAGGAAATAGTAATCGAATGGAATTGTAGTTCGATTTCGATAATACGACAACGTGTTTCTTCGTATTTAGTGATGTGATCCGCGTGGTTGTATATAATATGAATGAATGATGAATGAAATAAAGTTGGTGAGTAAAGAGAAGAGTATAGCGTCATGGCGTGTTACTTTTACTGTGTTAAATAGAGACAGAGATAGAAGGAGGTTGAATCAGTGTTGCCAACCCTTGCACTGTAAAGTCTGTAAAAGGCGAAATTCATAAAATATACATATGGGGCATAATTTCTGAAGTGTACCCACCTCGAAAATGAAAGTCGTCCGATCGGGCTGAAAATTGGCCCAATTGTAGTCCTATTAGATAGTACTCTTCACACCAAAAATTAATTAATTTTGATAATTATTTATCAAAGTGGAGGGGGTACAATTTTTGGGTTTTTCTAGCAAAGCCTTAGTTTCAAACGTTTGTAACTTTTGTCCTATTGCCTCAAACAAAATTTCACCTTAAATATTTTTGATAGATTTTTTCACAAACTTTCTGGTGGTGATAACGATTTTTCGAAAAAGTCAAAATTTGACCCGAATTTTTGAAAATCAAAAAAAAATTTGACTTTTTTTCAAATACGGGCACTTTTTTTTTCTTCAAAATATTTTTAAAAGAAAGCTGAGATTTTTTCCTATAAGACCCCCAATTTTCAGAGTGGCAAATTAATTCGTCTTCGAGTAATAGAACGATACGTAAAGAAGATGCCGTGATAGGGCGGGTGGCGCGCGATTTACCCTAGTGCGCTCACGCCGAGGATCTTTGTGCAACGCTTTAGTGCCAGTTTTTCAAGTTAAGTAATATTATATGCTACAAGAATGGCTTTAAAAATTAGAAGTGAGAATATATATCTTTTGAATTTACCCGCGCATTTTTCACTTCCTACTTCTGCCACTAGATGGCTGTCTGCCACTAGATGGTTGTCATTCTCACAAGAGAAGATCATTTTTAACAGTATAAGAAACTGGAATTTAATATTCGTATTTTACTCGCAGATTTGATCTGAAATCGAGTTTATCGAAGCAGGCTTGTACGTAAATTTATTTTATTCTTCATTTTCTCATTCTTATTCTCCTTTATCTATTATTCTCATAATTGTATTTTTGGAAAAATCGTGACTTTGGTCATTCTCTTCTAAAAATTTTTTTTTCAATTTAAAAAAAATACTTTTTGCACGATGCCCTCTGAAAAAGTGATTAAAATTTGGAAGAGTAGATGTATTAATCCTTTTCAAAAAGTGAGGCATAAATCAACTAAGCTTGAACTCCGTTGTGTTTCCCAGGACTTGCGTTTGAAATTGCCTACACTACCAGAAGGAGCTCGAATTTGCAGTTCATGTAGATACCAACTCATCAACTCAGCGGGAACATCATCCTTGAACTTTGGAGATGTTGCAGAGCCTTCTGGTAGAAATAAGGTAGAATATGAGGATCATGAAATGATTTCTGACGATGATGAAGATCAGCTATGTGACAGCGAAGAAGATTTAGATGTCTTGGACACCAAGCTGCAGTGCGAAAACAAATATCATAAAGCTGGTGTTGAAGTACTTGATCAAATCATCGAAAAATGCAATGCCTCTAAAGATCTTCAAGAACAATTTCAACTTCTTTCGCTTGCGCCAAAATCTTGGGGACGAAGAAAGCTGATGCAGGTGTTCAATACATCAGAGCGAAAAGCAAGAACTGTCAAAAAATTAGTTTCAGAGCATCGAATTCTTACGCTTCCGAATCCAAAAAGAGGAAGAGCATTGACTCCTGAAACTGAAACTCTAGTGAAAACCTTTTACGAACGCGATGACATAAGTCGAATGATGCCAGGGATGACAGACTTTGTGTCGATCAAGAATGATGATGGAACTCGTTCACATGTTCAGAAAAGGTTACTACTGTGTAATCTCAAAGAGATATATGCTCAATTTACGTCAGAACACGTAGGCCTGAAGATCAGTATTTCGAAATTCACAAAACTCAGACCTCGTCATTGTGTTCTAGCAGGAAGCAGTGGCACTCATAATGTGTGCGTTTGCGTGCATCATGAGAATGTCAAGTTGATGTTAAATGAAATAAATATTCAACATTTAACAGAGGATACTGACATGGTGCTCACAAATTATCACGACTGTCTGGATGCTATTGTATGTCCTAACTCTTCAAGTTCCTGTCATTTAGGAGAGTGTGAAAACTGTCCAGGTACTGCGAACTTGAAAGATAACATCACAAAAGCTTCTGATGAACATTGTATAAATGAAGTGAGATTTGAAATTTGGTTACAGACCGACCGATGTAGTCTGAAAACTCTGGTAATGGATACTGATGAAATCCTAGATGATTTATGTGAAAGGCTGTTGAAATTAAAAACTTATCATTTTATTTCAAAGGAGCAATCATCTTTTTTCAAAAACCTGAAGGAAAATTTATTGCCCGGGGAGTTTTTGATTTGCTTCGATTTCGCTGAGAATTACGCCTTCATAATTCAGAATGCAGCGCAATCATTCCACTGGAATAACGACCAAGCTACAATATTCACTGTGGTGATTTATTATAAAAAAGATGGAGAGCTCAAGCACGTAAGTATCGCAATCATATCTGATAACTTAGCTCACGACACGGTGGCTGTTCACGAGTATCAAAAGATAATAGTAGATTACTTGAAAACTCATTTCAGGCCAAAGAAAATTTACTATTTCACTGATGGTGCAGGGCAACATTTTAAAAATAAGAGTAGCTTTGTTAATCTCCAAGCCCATGAAGAAGATTTTGGTATCCAAGCTGAATGGCACTTCCATGGTACATCTCATGGTAAGGGTGCATGTGATGGTATAGGAGCGAATATAAAGAGACAAGCAGCACGTTCAAGCTTACAATGTTCTCCGAAAAATCACATGCTCACTCCTCATGCTTTGTTTCAGTGGGCAAAGAGTAACTGTAAGGAAACCGAAATTTTTTTCAGCAGCAAAGAAAATCATGCCTTAGCCACCGAATTACTGAAAGCCGGATTTGACAAAGCTGTCACTATACCAGGTACATTACAGTATCACGCTTTCATTCCCACTCAAAATGGAAAACTTCAACTCAAGAAGTTTTCGTCCTCTGAGAAATACGACATCTTCTCGAATGGCAAAAAACAGAAACCGCAAAAGAGGCCTGCAAAGAAAACAATTGTTGAAACTATCACCAAAAAATCAAACAGAAAGACACATAATATTACTATATAATATTACTTAACTTGAAAAACTGGCACTAAAGCGTTGCACAAAGATCCTCGGCGTGAGCGCACTAGGGGAAATCGCGCGCCACACGCCCCATCACGGCATCTTGTTTACGTATCGTTCTATTACTCAAAGACGAATTAATTTGCCACTCTGAAAATTAGGGGTCTTATAGGAAAAAATCTCAGCTTTCTTTTAAAAATATTTTGAAGAAAAAAAAGTGCCCGTATTTGAAAAAAAGTCAAATTTATTTTTGATTTTCAAAAATTCGGGTCAAATTTTGACTTTTTTCAAAAATCGTTATCACCACCAGAAAGTTTGTGAAAAAATCTATCAAAAATATTTGAGGTGACATTTTGTTTAAGGCAATAGGACAAAAGTTACAAACGTTTGAAACTAAGGCTTTGCTTGAAAAACCCAAAAATTGTACCCCCTCCACTTTGATAAATAATTATCAAAATTAATTAATTTTTGGTGTGAGGAGTACTATCTAATAGGACTACAATTGGGCCAATTTTTAGCCCGATCGGACAACTTTCATTTTCGAGGTGGGTACACTTCAGAAATTATGCCCCATATTATAAGGTGAGTAATAAGCCATAACCTCAATTGTTATGGTATTCTGTTTTTAATCTTTTTACGCAAACAAGAAATTGTCAAATTAATCATTTTTACGCTCTTGAGGGACACTCCTACTTTTTTTTAATCACCGATAATTTAAGGAATTGATTTTGATAATTTGAAGGAATTTCAAGGAAGTTTAAAGGCTATACGGTAGTTTTTTAGAATCCAAGGAATTTTCAAGAATATTAAACAATTGCAAGGAATTACAAAAGAATTCAAATTGATATACATTGTAGGAAAATATTTGAAGGAATTTCAGAAGATTTCAAGGAATTTGTTATTTTAGTAATTTATTTGATTCAAAAGGATTTGAAATATTTCAGTGTATCTTAGAAGATTACAAGGTATTTTGGAAGCTTCAAAATGTTTCAAGTAATTTAAAAATATTTAAACCAAATCTTTAGGAAATTTTGAAAAATTGCAAGGAATTTTCGAAAGTTCTAAAATGTTTAAAGTGATTTAAAAGAACTTGAAATATTTTAGGGAATTTTGCAGGTATTTGTTTCGACAATTTCGAAGGATTTTAACGGATTAGGAGAGTTTTAGATAATTTCAAAAGAATGCAAGTCATTTTCAAAAGATTTACATAATTTAAAGGAGTTTAAAAAAGTTTTAGAGGATTTGAAAACTTTTAGAGTATTTCAAAATATTCCAAGGAATTTTCAATTTATTTCAGTAATTTAATTGATTTCAGAAAATTCGAGATATTTTAGAGTAGTTGAAAAACTTTCACGGCATTTTCTGAAGCTTTACAACATTTTAAGGAATTTAAAAAAAATGTTGAGGGTTTGAAAACTTTTAGAGTATTTTAGAAGATTCTAAGGAATTTTTAGTTAGTTTCCGTAATTTAACTGATATCAGATGATTTTAAAAGATTCTGAGTCATTTTCGAAAATTTGAAGAAATTTCAAAGGATTAGAAATATTATAGGGTGTTTTAAAAGAATCCAAGGTATTTTCAAGAGATTTCAACAATTTTAAGGAATTTCGACAAAATTAGAGGATTTGAAAACTCGTAGAGTTTTCTTCAAGATTCCAAGGATTTTTAATTTGTTTTCAGTAAATGATTTCAGAGGATTTCAAATATTTTAGAGTATTTTAAAACATTTCAAGGCATCTCAACAAAATTTTCAAGTTTCAACAAATTTGAAAAAGTTTCAAGGATTTGAATATCTTCAGATGATTCTGAAAGATTTCAAGGAGTTTTCAACTAACTTAAGTAATTCAATTTATTTCAGAGGATTTGAAATATTTTTGAGTATTTTAGAAGATTCCAAGACATTTTCGAAAGCTTTACAAATTTCAACTTTCAAGTAATTTTAAAATATTTCAAATGCATATTTAAGGAATTTTGAAAGACCCCAAGGCATTTCCAAGAGATTTAAATCATTGAAAGGAATCGCAAGAAATCGTAAAGGATTTGAGAACTTCTAGAGTATTTTAAAAGATGCCAAGATATTTTCGAATGCTTAAAAAAGTTTCAAGTGCTTTTTAAAGAATCAAAGGATCTTTTTATTTCAATAATTTCAAAGGATTGGAAATATTTTAGGGTGTTTTTAAAAATTGCAAGGGATTTTGAAGTGCTTGAAAAAATTCAAGGAATTCCAAAATATTTTGAAGGATTTCAAATATCTTAGGGTATTTTGAAATATCCTGAGAATTTTTAAATTGATTTCAGTAATTTAATGTCACTCATAGGATATAAATTATTGTATGGTATTTTAAGAGATTCTAAGGCATTTTCAAGAGCTTCAAAATGTTTCAATTGATTTCAAAAGATTTCAAAGTATTTGCAAATTTTAAGAGATTTTGCTCGATCTTACGGAAAATTGATATCGGATAATGTTAAAAAGTGCTTTGGTGTGAGGAGGTGGACCGTTGTATCCATTGGCAAGAGTTGAAAAGTGTTAGGTATGTTTAAATGAAGGGTATGCCTGTTCTAAAGTGCGGTGAGAACCTGACCTATCTTAATGGAGAATATAAAACGTGCTCTTTTCTGTTAAAGTGGAATATCTGGCCAAGCTATATTGTGACTTGTGCGGTACACTCTGCGTTTGTTTGGGTTGTGAACAGCCCGTAATCCAGCTGTTTGGCTACGGAAATTATCGTTCTCACTACTCTGTTACATATACAGTGGATACACGGAGCGGGCACGTACCAACGTAACAATGGAAGACAACTTGCTGGGTAGCGAACGCATCTGTAAGGGATGTAATAACAAAATAGTGAATGAAATCTCTACATGTATAAGATGTGGCACCTTTCACCATCCAGGTTGTGCCTACAAGAGTAAAAGTTTGCCAAATGGAGTATACACAAAATGCTGTGGCTCTCGCTCAAAATCGCCAATGTCAAAGGAGGGTTGGGAGGAGGTAATTTCGGAAAAATAGATGCCTGTCTTCAAAAAAATAATGAAAACATCAAGGAAACGATAAAGTTTCAAATAGATGACTGAGTAAAGGCAGCAATGGAGAACCTGAATAGCTATATAAATAAAGTAGAATCAAAAACAGATTCACTCGCAGAGGATGTAAAGCAAATCAAGGATAGACTAGAGGCTTTGGAATCAGCAACCAATGAGCTGAGAGAAGTACAGCAGCATTCAGCAGAAGCAAGCCAGTTTTCAACAGAAATAGAAGGTACGTCACTCACATCTCAAACATTATCAGAAATGCATGATCGAAACTGGAGGAAAAAGAATATAATTATGTTTGGATTGCCGAAGCCTATAGTGAGCACCTTCTCTAATAATAACAGTGTTGTAGGCGAACCCAAAAAGCATGATACTGAAAAGTAGCTGTGTTAAAAATATTAAGTAGCATCCACAATGAAAACATTACATTGGATAGTTTGAAATGCTATAGAGTGGGTAATATTTTCCAGAATTCACAAAGATCAAGGCCTGTTCGGATTCGTGTATCATCGGAGGAAGTTGAAGTCAAATATCTGAAGAACTTCACAATGCAGAAACGATCCAATCACCTAGACAGCGCGGCACTGGGAGTGCATATAAGATCAGATCTCACACCAGTGCAACAAACAGAATTCAAACAGGCACTGGAGAAGCTCAAAACAACAGAACTATTGGGAGAAAAGGATCTACGACTTCAGTGGAGGCAGAGTCGACCTGTGATAATCCAGACGAATATGAGGTTACCAGCCGAAGCACACCCCAAGAGTCCACAGGAGTAATTTTCAAAATAAACAAAAATGTCTATAAGGAACAGTATCGCACACTTAAGGTATACTATCAAAACACTAGAGGTTTAAATACAAAGGTTGTAAAAGTTAGATTATTCTGTGGTTTATATACTTATAATATCTTTTCACTGTCAGAAACTTGGTTAAGACCAAATATAAATTCAAATGAACTTTTCCACAACAATCAGTTCGTATGTTATAGGCAGGATAGGGTAATTACGATAGGAGGCGGAGTACTCATTGCAATTAAAAATAAATACAAATCTAGCCAAATAAACCTTAATAGAGTGCAGGTAGTAGCTCTGTCAGTGAATATTATTGCAGCGAAAGTAGTGGGACTGAAGTTTACATGCATAATAATTTCGTTCTACATAACTCCTAATGTAAAATTAGTTGAATTTGAAAACTTCTTTAAAGCACTAGAGGAGGAAAATGAGCTATATGATAGGACACTAATCAGTACTGGTGATTTTAACGTTAGAAATTTTCTAAGTGCCTCTGTGGGTTCTTTAAGAGATACAAAAACAGATCTAATCTCATCCTTTCTACTAATGTTTGATCTAAAGCAAAGTAGTCATATTATGAACTGAAAAGGGCAATGCTTGGATTTGATATTCACTCATTCTGACAAAATAGAGGTATGGGCCGCTGAGCCAATGGTGCCTGAAGATGCATACCATCCAGCCCTGGGAATAATTTTAACTTGTAACAAAGCAAAACAATCTCAAACAAACTTTATATTCAATAATAGCAATACAACTAGATACAATTACTCTAAATTGAACAAAGGCGTTTTATTTAATATGATAAATTGCATTGACTGGAGTGATTTATATTTAATTGAGAACGTGCAGGAGTCTACTCAGTATTTATATAGCTCATTATATTCGGCAATTTCAGAAATTGTACCGAAATTCACAACACCAGGTGGCCCAGGTAAATATCCAAAATGGTATTTCAAGGAGCTAATCGGCAGGATAAATTTAAAAGAAAAGTACCGGGATAAACGTAGGATTATACCTGGAAATTGTAATTTACAGAGCAAATTTAACTTCTTACGATCGGATTTTAAAAAGTTGATTAACCGTGATTACCAAATCTTCACTCATAACTCGGAGTAAGCTTTAAAAAAAGATCCAACACAATTTTGGAATTACCTGCGAAATCTAAAGAACGCATCGAGATTGCCTAAAATAATGTACGTTAATGGCACACAATTAGATAAATCAGATAATATTGTTAACGCTCTAGCTTCCTATTTTAATAGTGTATATAACCAAATGACACACACAAATTTGCACAATCGAACAGATAAAATTGAGGGTCGACTAGGACATAAATTAAAGATGGATATGGTTGATGTAAGATTAGCTTTAAGCTCTCTGCCAAATAAAAACACATCTGTCACAGGTCTGATACCTAGTCTTCTGATAAAAAATTGCGCAAATACATGATCTAATCGTATGCTATACATATTTATCAAAGCTCTAGAAGTAGGGGCGTATCCGAACGCGTGGAAAGAGACTAGAGTATGTTCCGTGTGTAAAACTGGTGATTCGGCGGATGTAAAAAATTACAGGCCTATTTCAATAATAAATAACTTCTCCAAGGCCTTCAAAACCTTTCTTGCTAATTTCGTATCAAGCATTTCCAAATCTGAAGTTAATCAATACCAACACGCGTTCATGCGAGGTAGATCTAATACCACTAATTTATTAATAATGACCCGAATGGCGGCGCAAGCTTTGGAGGAGGGTTTCAGGAAGTCGAAGGGTTTGTCGACTTTCTGGGGAGTGGGAGGGGTGGTTCGAGGGCGGAAGGGCTCTAGGTGGTCGTAATGTTTAGAAAAGTCTAAGCGGCCCGACGCCGTAGAGGACGAGGAAGCGGTGGAAGGTACTCGGATAAACTTTACCCGGGAACGAGGAGAGAGGACTTTACAGGAACTAGTGAGAAGGATGGAACGTGAGGAGGAAGGAGGTGGAGGAGGAACGGTAGGTAAGGAAGGCCGAGGAGGCTGGGATGTGGAGGAGGAGGCGACAGCCCGGAGTCGGCGTTTCCGGGTGCCTTTACCGGGGCGGGAGCGAGAGGATGGTCCGTTAGGCATACGGCTGGGAGGAAGGACTAGGAAGATGAAAAGAGAGCTGGGAGAGAGTGAAAGAGAGAGACCCCGGAGCCACGAAGGCGTACCGTAGGAAAGCGAGAGAGAGAGAGAAAAGACATCCCTGGAGCGAAGAAGGCGTACCGTAGGAAATAGAAAAGTGAAGGTAGAAGAAAGAAAGCGTGGAATGGATTGGATTTTTATTTGGTCGATTGCAAAAGAGATAATCTCTGCCAACTTGAGCGGACGCGAGCGGCTTACGAGCAAGTTGTAGAGTCAGGAGTCAATCGCCAAGTGACGAGAACGGCTCGTGCACCGGCTTTTATGGGCGAGAGGCGCGAGAGTTCAAGCGGGGCAGGGAGCAGCAGCTGGCCCGCTGATTGACCGAGACGCCCGGAACTGGAGTCGCAACGGAGCGGTGGGGACCAGTGTTCACAGATTGTGGGAGCTGGCGGCCCCCACCACGACTCCCGTGTGGGAGCAACACACGTAAACGCCGCGTGTCGGTGTGTCCCCACTCCGTCACTTGATTGCACGCTCCCCGGCAACGAAAATTTGTCGGTTCGGATGATTTCACTGTCTGCTTCGTGCTCTTTCGTTTGATTTCGGTGGCGGCTTCGGGTCAGCCACGAAGATGGGTTCGGAGAAATTGGAGGGTTTGGAGGTTAGAGTCGACTTTTGTTTAGAAACAAAGTTTGACAACCTCAAAAAAGCTAAAAAAAGTTTTAAAAGATGATGATTATGTTTTTCAGGTATTATTATAGAATCTTTTCTAGTATAGGATCGTTATTTTATCGTTATTATTATCGTTATTGTTTAAAATAATTTATAAATTAGTATAAAATAATTATATAAAAATAAGTATATAAAAATTTATAAATAATTTTTATTTATAAATAAAAAATTATTTATAAATTATAATATAAAAAGATTTTTCACAAAATTTAAGTTTTTCACTCATGAGAGTGTAAAATGGCAATTTTATTATTTGTAATGATATTTTTCTTTTTTAATTCTAAAATTTCATTATTTAGCAGCTAATATATAAATCAATAATTATTTGTAATAGAAACTGGGTATTAAAGTATTACAGAAAAATCAATATAGGAATAAATAATATCAGTGTCGATCAGACTGGGGAAAACCCGGGAATTTTTTTTAACTAGGAAAAACGGTGATAAACCCGAGAATTTTATTTAGGAACGGGAATTTTTTTTATTTCATTGTAAAATCTACTTTTATCTACTTTATCTTCTTCTTATGCTTGAAAATTATAACTTCGTTTAATGTTTATTATACTTCAGTCTGTGATTGAGAATAAGATTGGCACGGTATAAAAATAAAGAAATAATAAATCGAATGTAATTAATTCTTATAAATATCACCATTTTTATGTACTTTCATAGGAATGATCTGAAATAGATCACAAATGAGGTTTCATTAAACTGTGTACAGGGAAAAATGCCTAATTTCAATGTTGTCAATAGGAAAACGAAGAAACAGGGTACATAATTTCTATTTTAAAATTTATGTGAGGGACAAAGGCAGGGTATATTAATTTCAATATTAAATAGGAGAATTACCTGAAATTAATTTTAAAGCTGGAATGTAAAAAAGTAAAAAAAAAATTGATTAGCAGTTTGAACTCGAAAGTTCATTGCCTCACTACCCGATTCGGGTAGTGTTTCTAGGTGGATATTTACTACCAATGTGGGCCCACCACACCCACGACGGGCCAACAGCAACGCAGTATTTCCTGAACGGTCACCCATCCAAGTACTAACCGCGCCCAACAATGCTTAACTTCAGTGATCTTACGAGAACTGGTGTTTCCAGAGTGGTATCGCCGTTGGCGATAAAAAAGTAAAGAAGTAATCTGAGTAAATCATTTATTATTTATAAATTTGTTATCCCATTACCCAATACTTTAGTCTTCAAAACTGTTTTAAAAAATGAATTCACGTCTTCCCAATTTTCAGAGCTAAATAATTATTTTATTTTAAAAGGAATATTGTCTACAAAGCAAAAACTGTATTTTATTATTTTATAAATAAAAATTTTTAATTTTTTATTATTAGTAAAAAGAAAAAAAATTACTTCCAATTTTACTTTGTTTTACGTTTAATGGAATTTACTTTTAATGTATACGAAAGAATTGTATGTATGTAAAAAAGGTCTCGGTGGATTTGTGTGGGGTCCTTGTTTGAATCTTAGAATTTGCTTCAATTTAATAACTCAGAAATTATATAATTCGATCAATTTAAATGTAGGATATTTTAGAATTCGGGATTCTTATTTTTCCTGATTGTTTTCGGTAATTAAAAATATTTTCGTTATTTTAAATGAAGGAAATAAATTTAAATTTTTTTTTAAATATAAAAAATAAAACAAAATTGTGCCTATTTTTAAACGTTTAGGATTTAAGACTTTTTTTCGTAGAAATAATCTTTTGTCCACTAAATATAATGTCATTTTCCGGTTTCGGTAGCTACATTTAACTTACAAAATAAGATAATAGAATGATCTATAGGGAATATAGTATAAGTTACTACAGGTTTTGAAATTTGTAATATAAGGAATATATTTTATAAGAAAAATTGAGGTTAGATTGATAATGTATATCATTCTCAAGCCTCAAGTGGTTTTCAATTTTCAAATTTTGTATTTCATTTTTTAATTGATTTTAAATATTGTGAATTTAGAATGATAATAATTTATATATATTTTTAATTCAGTAAAATAATCATCATTTCTTTTAATGATATTTTCTTAAAGAAGCATGGAAACTATGAAACTATATATACCATTAAACCATTTCCCTTTCAGGGTAGGCGTGACACTACCCGATTCGGGTAGTGTTTCTAGGTTTTTCTTGTAGTTATAAATAACTACAAGTGTGGGCTCACCACACCCACGATGTGGGTATAAACTATATATTATTATAAACTATAATAGTCGATATTCATACTTTAAACCATTTTCAAAAGTTCTAAGACTTTTTTAAAAAAGATTTTAAACTTTTTTGCATTATAATACTTTCTTAAATTTAATTTGAATTAAATATTCAATATTTATAATATTTTATCAAGGAAAATAGAATGTATATGAAATTATGAAAATCACAGCTTTGTTATTTCTTATAAACACTTCATAAAACCTTTAATGACTTGTATATCTATACTTAATAAATAAATAATGATTCACAGGAGAGAAAGCCTTACACTATACATTAGGGTGGGTCGAAAATAAATACTTTTGGAATTCAAAATTGCTACAACGCGGAAAAGTAGCATATTGTGGTCCTAAAAAGGTATAATTAATTTGGAATCAATCGACATGCAGCTTGGTTATCCGCGCTCGAAAAAAAGGTTTCAAAAATTTCTTGTTTGCAGAGTTTTAGAATTTTATTGAGTTTCAATTTTTTTTCATATACCTGGAGGTCAAAAAAGTCTTCTCAATTTTTTTTTGGATTTTAATCTATCATTTTCTGAGAGATAATTCCTATTTAATTTACCATTGTTTTCGGATTTTTTTTTTACCACGTCGGCAAATAGGAGGAGAATTATTTGAGGTACATGAAAACTTTTCAGTGACAAAAATGAATTAGAAAAAAAAATCCCCAAGACCCAGGAATTGAAATTGTCAATACAGCGAATTTTTAATTTTTTGATTTTGGTATTTTGTGAACTTATCTTTATAACATGTAGTTGAAACATTTTTGTGAGCATCTGTGGATTTTTTAAACATAGAAATACACGAGAAAAACAAATTCACAAGACCCAGGAATCGAAATTGGCAAAACAGCGAATTTTAACATTTTTGATTTTGGTATTTTATGAACTTATCTTCATAACATGTAGTTGAAACATTTTTGTTAGCATCTGTGGATTTTTTAAACATAGAAATACACTAGAAAAAATCGACAAGACCCAGGAATCGAAATTGGCAATAGAGCGAATTTTTAAATTTTGGTATTTCATGAACTTATCTTTATATTATTTATTTACTGATAAGATGCTTAGGTCATTGACCTGTACAAATGGGTTGCTTAAAGCTAGAATACATTCTAAAAGTACCTATAACTTGAGATAAGGCGTTTAACGCCGTGGTTTGAATATAAGAACATGACTTCAATCGAAGAAAACAGAGAAAAAGAAAAAAATATATATATACATTATTTATATTGCCTGTTTATGTCTCAAGTATAAAGGTGCGGATGCGCAGAATGGTTTGGACTAGTTTAAATAAATTACGCATCTCAAAAGCAGAGGAGGTATTTAAGATCATAAGCCAATATTGCCTAACCACATTTGGATCCGCTGGATTTCTGAGAAACTGAGGTCTGAAATCGTTGTAGGCAGGACATTGTGCCAGTAAATGATACAAATCTTCTACCTGATTAAGGTTACATATTGAACAGACTTTACCTGCCACGAAGTCATATCTTGAGTCATTTAAGCATACTCTTCCTCTTTTGGAACCCAAAAGCCTA
Source organism: Andricus curvator (assembly GCA_932195095.1). Taxonomy (NCBI): domain Eukaryota; kingdom Metazoa; phylum Arthropoda; class Insecta; order Hymenoptera; family Cynipidae; genus Andricus; species Andricus curvator. The sequence continues at coordinate 196,463 of CAKNYM010050976.1, forward strand.
AGCTGAGCCATTATTCTTGTAAAGGCCAAGGGAATTCTGATTCTTAAATACGAGTTTTCTACAAAAGTCAAAGGGAGGTAAGGATAAACTTGCAAGCTCTCAGAGGATTCCAGTCTGGCGAGATCAGAGTTTAGGAGGTGATCTCTGTAAGTGTCGAGTATAAGATCCTTGTTTAGCTTTATAGAATTGGCATCCAATGAGGACCACATATTCCCCAACCCGCACTGCTCAAAAAATTGTTTCAATTGCAGAAACCAATTATATTCTGGTTTTGCATCTTTCTCGGTAGATAAGTCAATCAATCTTTCAAGACACGTTTTAGGAAGTCTCCCCTCTGTCATTTCAAAGATTCTTTCCAGCCAATTCAAAGCCAGCTTCAAGATATCATATGAAAGTTGCCTGGAGCCTGTCTCTATCCTGACCGCATAATTAGGGGTGTAGGGAGGGAGAGCCAGTATCCTCTTATAAAAATTCGTTTGAATTTTCTCAACTGACTCATGATACCACAAGCCCCAGACTGCAATACCATAGAAGAGGACGCTAAGGCACAGGCTGCGAAATAGCACCCTCTTAGTGTCCCAAGAGTCTGATCTCGACGAGAAGAGGATCCTGAGGACTGCACCCATAGCTACATTTGAGGCACTTATCCTATTTTCACTCGCTTTGGCAAATCGCCCCGAGCTAGAGAAAGTGGTACCTAGATAGTCATACGTTTGCACGATCTCCAGAAGTTCACCCTTATACCGGAAGTTATAATCATGACTAATGTTGCCCTTATGAAAAATTAGAACCTTTGATTTACTTTTATTAATGGAAAGAAAATTTTCTTCGCAATATTGAGCAATTATATTTATGTTCCTCTGAAGGTCAACTGAAGAAGCTGCTAGTACCACAATATCATCCGCGTAAGCCAAAAATAATAATTCCGTAAAATAATTAACCATAATCCCTCTGGCTCCATGATTTATTAAGTATTCCTCAAGGTCACTTAGGAATAAAGCAAATAATATCGGACTCAAACTTTCCCCCTGGAGGAGACCTAAGGTTGCCTCTACCGGAGTGGTGTTTCCTTCCGTTGAACGTATAGAAACAGTAGCTTTCTGATATAAGTTAGAAATAATTTTCAACATTTTGGTGCTGACGCCCTTCTTCAGGAGTTTTTTCCAAAGGTGATGATGGTTAATAGAGGGAAAGGCCCTTTTAAAGTCAACGAAGAATGAAAATATTTTGCCCCCTGGTTTGGAGAAATGTATTTGGATAATAGAAGATAGAGTGAAAATGTGATCCAAGCAGCTCCTTCCACTCCTGAAACCAGCCTGGTTCTCCGGGAGCGCGCCTGTACACTCAGCCCACTTGGAGAGCCTTGACAGCAAAACTTGCGTGAAAATCTTAGTTATACAGTTAACAAGGGCAATCTCTCTATAATTTGAGGGATCTGTTTTAGAGCCTTTTTTGTGTATCATAACAAGATGAATTTTTGCCCAATTAGATGGGACTTCTTCTTCCCTCCAGATCCTGCCAAACAAGCCCTGCAAGTAAAGGAGCCAATTCTCAGGGAGATACTTATAAAATTCATTGCTAATGCCATCCCCCCCAGGAGCCTTGTTTAATTTACATTTTTTTAAACTTTCTTGAATTTCATTTTGGGTAACATCCGAGTCCAAAAGAGGATGAGAGACTTCAAACCAGCAGATATCTAACGCAGTACGAGGTGGATACATTGCATTGGCAAATTCTTGCCACTCCGCAAAGCTAATATGACCTACAGTGGAGGCTCGAAATCTAAAATTGTTAACCGCCTTCCAGAATGTCACGGAATTGTTAGCCGTAGCCAGGTCATTAAGGCGAGAACTCTCAAACTCCTTACGCTTCCTATCAATTACACAAACATAGTGACGTTTCGACCCCTTGTAAACCCTATCGTCCGCGTCCGAGAACCCTGATTCTTTGCACTTTTTTAAATCCCTCTTTAACTTACGGGAAAGATAGGAACATTCATCATCGTACCAGGGTTTCTTTCTAAATTCCCCTATATATTGTTTTTTAGTCGACCCCACTTCTTTCGCAATCTGACTAATTGTAGCCGTAAGTTTATCATTTAACTCATCGATAGATGAGTTTTCCTGAAGGGTGACATTAGGAACGGACATCATGCCCTCGGTGTAGGCTAATGCTAGGTGATTCTTCCATTTAATCGACTCATGTAAAGAATTTACAATTAGGTTACAATTAGACTCCTCTTTACGATACAAGTTTAATTTAGTAATGATCGGGAAATGATCAGATCGTGTTGCCATCGAAAGAGTTTCGAAATCCTCTACAAATTCTAAAAAGTTTATGTTACAGGCAGCGAGATCAATTACACTATTACCCAATGGCTCCTGGGAGGACAAATTTTTAGGGCTATTATTAGTCACCCTTTTTTTAATACTGTCCAAATTGTTAACGTTTACTCTCATTCTCTCAGGAGCCATGAAGGTAAATTGAGCAGGTGTGTCTCCTGGAAATCTCCCATTTAATATCACCAAATTATTACTTTCTAGTGATTCTATTAAAGCAGAGCCATGTCTATTAATTTTTTTATCCAAAGAAAGTCGATTGTGTGACGCCGATATACTCAGTGGCAATATCTCAGAATTTAATTGATTTAGCATACCTATACGAGAATTAAAATCCCCCCCTACTAAAATAGGCAAATGGGAATATTTTACTAGAAACTCAGAAAGAGTTGTATCAAGAATCTCAATAAGGTTATCTATATTCGAGGAGGGGGAAAGGTAAACATTGCCTAGAATAAATTCGATATCCCCAAATTTACACTTTATAAAAATCCAAGACGCAGTCCTAACGATTATTTCGTACTTATAAATCTCGTTATTTATTAAAATAGCAATGCCACCGCTAGGACGGCCTCTTGGATTATTACGAGTAGCATTACTTACAATAATATCGTGGTTTGGCAGCCAACTAAGCCGTGAGGAGGGGGGTAGAGACAACCACGTTTCGCATATACATACTATGTCGAGCGGGAGGACATACTCCTCAATTTCTGTCACATTGGCAAAGCCATGGACGTTCCAATGGATGAGGCGAACCTGATCCTTAATCCTAGAGAATTTTTCCCCCACAGTCGACGAATTGATCTTCGAAGGCTGAAAGAGTTTCAAGGATGATCTCCTGCATTGCTATTCTTTTTCAATGTCATTTCTGCCGTTGTTGCGTAATCTGGAGGATGCACTTCGACGAGGTGTTGAATTTAAATATCTGTCCATCGAGGAGGCAGAATCGGAAGAAGCGCTACCCTTCCGCTTGGAGTTGGGCGGTCTGCCTCTGCTGTTCTTTTTAACAGTGTTGGAGGCCTGAGAGAAGTTATCCACGGAGTTCCCTTTCGGAGTTGAATTTAAATCAGAACTGATTTCCTGTATTTCCCTTTGTGAGAGAGGCTTATCATCAATAAATAATTTATTTCCTTTTAAGTAAATGTTCACTCCCTTGGGTTTGAGTTTGTTTCGTATTTCCATCAGTGATTTCCTTTCCTCTCTCTCGACCCTCGATCTATCATTGCTGACTGCGAGTTGTTGTGTTTTCAACTCAGCTGTCTTATCAAAAATCAGCTGTTTCCACTTGTAGGCAGCCAGCTTTATCAATACAGGCCTGACGCCGGGTGTATTACCCAACCTGAAAACGGAGTCAAAAGCGTTTTCATTAATTGCAATATCAGCCTTAGAAAAGGCACTCAAAACAGATGCTTGTAGATCTCTGTTCACCGATTCGTTATCAGGGAGGTTGAACAACACCACATTATTCCTCCTAGCCTGTGTCTGAAGCGAAATGACTGCTCCTTGTAAGACTGAAACCGTTGATTCGAGTACTAGGTTTTTAGTCATCAGGTCATTATTTTTCCCTTTTATAATCTCGTTTTCTTTCTTTAAAGAGTCCAGGTCTTTCTTCATTTGGTCCGTCGTTATTTTCAAAGAGCTAACATCCTCCTTAATAGAAGCAAGGCAAGCAGTATCCTCTTTAATAGAATTTAGTATTGCCTCCAATTTTTCCGGATCCATTTTAGATTTCTATAAGAACGGGCCTGAGCGGAGATTATGAAGACCTATGAGCTTAGGAAGGATCGTAGAACCACAACCTCGAAGGATACTCTTAGCAAAGATTATGTCCAATATTAAGTGCAATATTCACAAAAAGAGAAAAAATCACAAGAGAACTCAAAACAACCAAGTCACAGACACCTCAAAACTCACAATACTCCCGAATTTCGTTAATGACCGCAAAATTCATCGGATTTAAGAGGAGCTCGATCGACAGCAAACCTTACAGCACGGCGCCATATTGCAATCCCCCACTTATCTTTATAACTTATAGTTTAAACATTTTTCTGAGCATGTGTGTGTTTTTCAAACATAGAAATATACTACAAAAAAATACACAAGACCCAGGAATCGA
>CAKNYM010050976.1:202672-219314 GCA_932195095.1 Andricus curvator
GGGGGGCGAAGCCCCCCGTAAGGAAAAATACAACAATCATTTTGAATAACTATAACTAAAATTAAACATAACATTAAATGTTGCACGTGAGCTTCATACTAGTCTTATTATAGACATGTGCGGTTATGTTCATTTTAGTTTTAGTTAGTCAAATAAAATCTTTGCCATCGCGACACAATTGTTATCTATCGGTTAACGAAAGACTCGCGGACCCACGTGTTGCTGCGTGTTGCCAGCCGGCATGCTCTGTTCATTTGTATTGCACAGTCTACAAACATTTGTGATATGTACCACGCATGCGTCAGAAGAGAGAGCCAGGAGTGTCGCCGCTTTGGACCAAAAGCGCATGCGCGCACTCCGTAAAAGTATACTTTTACGGCCGTGGCCGGAAAAATACCCCCTCCGACAAACGAGAACTTCGCGTCCCACAAACGCGCACAGAAAGGTACGAAAACCGTCCGGTTTTGCATAAAGTATATTATTGCGTATAATCTATTATATTTTTCTAATATATGAAGATGATACCAAATATAATCTCCAGATGTTAAATTCTTATAATCTTCAGGTATTAAATTGTAACATCTCAGATTTTAAAATATCCAGGCGTCTGTGTAGTCTCAGATGGTACGTCGCCTCGTGGCGCGTGTCATATGCATCCGTTCGCATTTAAACAAGTAATAATTAAGTTATAAAATTATTATTAGTGCTAAATCACGCGTGATTTTAATTTAGAAAATAGGTAAGTTTACATTTCTTTTCATTACACATCACTGCCACTTGTACAAGTACAGAAACTTAGCCTCCTTTATTTTCGTTTTTGTAGTCTTATGACAGCCACTTTCCTGCTTATTGTGTGTTTAAAAAATTGAAATTTTCTTCCAGTTCTATTTCCGAGCTCGCCTATCAAAATTTTGTATAGGTTTATAAATACGTTTGCAAAAATTATTATACGTATTTGAGGTTATCTAATGGACCAGGATTCTAATATGAATATTAGATTTTAAAATCTTGGATTATAGATTTTATTATCTCAGATTATAAAGTTTAATAATCCAAGCTATTATCTTGTAATATCTATTTCTCAATATCTATAGATTGTGGTTCTAATAATCTGGATCGCTGTCCCATAGTTAATAGTCCAAGATTATATCCGGTAACATATTTTTTATTACCGGGTATAATCCATTTTTCTCAGTGTGTCGGTACTTCCATTCTGTGCAAGCAGAATTACTCTAACTTAAATGGTTAAAAAGTTAGTTATTATAAACAATAGTTAATTAGTGAATATTATAATTAATGATCAATCGAAATGTTACAAGCGACAAGAAAAGTAATCTGTTAATTTTATAATTAAAGATTATACCTATTAATCCCTATTTAATAATTACAAAGTCAGTCAAAATAATTAAAGATCCTATTACTTTCAATCCTTATTTAATTACAGAATTAATCAAAGAGCGAAATAATAATTATAATTAAAGATTATCACTATTAATGCTTATTTGATAGTATCAAAATATTATATTAAAAACGCATCATACAAAAAAGTCATTACAGATATTCTAAGTTAATTCTATAACAAAATTGAGACTATTTGTTAAAAAAAATAGCCAAACTCTAAATTTCTTTTATACAAAATATTGAAGCAATTAATAATTATTGTAACCAAAGAGCTGAATTTTCAACAAAAACTATAAATCTTCAACTGGGATAGTTAAATTTTCAGTTGAAAATAAATTTTTAAACAAAAACAATGATTTTTCAACAAAATAGTTAAATTTTTAACCAAAAGAGATGAATTCATAACGAAAAATGTAATAGTTGATACTACAACCAAAACTGATTTTTATTTTAAAACAAGAACAGGTGGAGTCAACCAAAAAAGACGAATTTTCAGCAAAGCACTTGATTTTCCGAACGAATGGGATAATTTTAAAGAAAAAATTGTTTCATTTTCAACAAAGTAGATTAATTTTTAACCAAGCAGTGGAATTTTCGACCAGGAGCATGAATTTTTAACCAAGAAGAATAATTTTCTGCCGAAAAATACAGACTTTGATGGAACTAGTTGGAGTGTCAATTAAAAATTAAAAATTTTCAACCAAAAATGAAATAGTGACATTTTCAATTTAACAAACTGATAGTTTAGCAAAAAAAAAAAAAAATTCAACAAAGTAGTTCAATTTCCAAACAAAGAGATGAATTTTTAACTAAAATCTTGCATCTACAGCCAAAAAATAAGTGTTTAACAAATTAGTTCAAGTTTCAACCAAATAGTAGAATTTTCAAGCAAGAATCTTAACTTTATACGAAAAAACACGAAATTTCAACAAAATAAAGGAATTTTCAAATAAGAAAGATACGTTTTCGACAAAAATGAAATAGTTAAATTTTCAGTTTGAAAAAGTAATGTTTCACCAAAAAACAAATTTTCAAGAAAATAGTAAAATTCTAAACGAAAAAATTTTTAAATAAAATCAAGAATCTTCAACTAGAAAATTGAATTAATAAAAATCGTTATAGTTTCAACCAAGTAGTTGAATTGTAAACCAAGAACATTAATTTTCTATCAAAATTTTTTTTTAATACATGAGTTTTCAAACAAATATTTTAATTTTCAACAAAGAAAAAAAATTTCAACCAAAAAGATTACTTTTGTGACCCGTCCGGGAGCCCAAAAAATATGTATGCAACATTTGATGCCAATTAGTCAAAACTGTGACGGTGTTCTCCCCTCTCCCCTATCTGCAAAGACATCTTTTCAAATGCTTAATATTGAAATAAAAGTTACGATTAGAAGGAAGTCATATTTTTTGAAAATGTTACTGAAAGTCAAATAAAATAAAATCCGAAACGTTCATAATTTTTCATTGTTATTTAAAATTAGAAGTTTGTCTATGAAAATGTAATTAAAAGTAAAACCAAATAAATTTCCAAATTTTCATAATTTGTATTGTTTACTATTCTACTGAAAAATTGGGGCTATATAATTTTAAAAAGAAACATTAAGAAATGACCCAAAATATTAATCAAAATTGTAACTTTTTCTTTAAAAAATTCCCAAAATTTAATTTTGTTATTATGAATGTTATTTTTCAAGTTTAAAAAGAAAACTACGCGTCCTATGAACAAATAAATGACAACAAATTTTGTAGATCTTTTTTGGGTGAGCAACTTTTGCTCATTCATCTTTTTCGTACCTTGTGTCGTTTTTCCAAAAACATAATTTATTTTCTATTTTCAATGTTATTTTTCACGATCAAAACCGCAAAATGGAACTTATGATTTTTCTTGTGGCTTAAACTAGACTTGTTGGTCAAAAAATGCTGGTTAACGAACTCGATCTTTCCTCTTGGTCCTTAAAAACGTGTGCCGAGGCACAATTGTAAAACCTGTTTTTTCGGATTTAGGGAGTCTCGAAACATGGAGATTCAAAGAAATCCACGATAGTCTGTTTTCACATAAAACTAATGCCTTCTCATTATGATCAGAATGTAAAAAATTAGAAATAATACGGCTAACATTCATTAAGTGTGTCCTTAGTTCAAAACATCATGTATACAATCTCAGACTGTGTATGTGTATAATGTAACTTATCTTCCAATGCAAACTCAACTAGTCATTCAATTTGATACTAGCGTAAACAAGCTTTATTCATAAAAGATGCATTATCTTGCCCTTCAGCATCAGTTTCATTCAGTGGTGACACAGTTTGTTTTAAAAATGCGAGCAATATTCAACGTCAGTTTCCTAATCATTTTTGTGGTTTTGTCGCAAGAAATGGTGGTTGCATTTGATGATAATTTAGGTAAGTGAAATAATGTTGGATGTGTTCGAAAGATAAATCAATTTACACTCATGCTGCTAAAAATTTTACCCATCCGTGCGTGAAAAAAATCTGAATAGTTCCTCCCAAATTCCACGTGCTCAGAAAAGATAACATATGGTCAACCACTTCTACTTCGAATTAAACCAAATGGTTTTACAGGGATATTAATTAGGACCCTGTGATAAATATAAGCCAAACAAACAAAAGATTTTCTAAATTTTTGGTGTTTAGAAGGTTCTGATCTGACACGTGTCACGTATCTACGACGGTACGTATGGGATTCCATATGGCTTCCTGTGTAGGTTCCTAAATATGTTTCTATGTGGGATTCCACATAAATTCCTCTACTATTTCGTGTACCAATTTGGCCATTCAACTTTATATAGGAATTCATGTGGATTCCCATATAGATCTACATGTGGACAAATGCCACGTCTTCAGAAAAGATAACATATGGCCAACACTTCTAATGCGAATTAAACCAAATGGTATTACAGGTATTTTATTTAGGACCCTGTGATAAATATAAGCCAAACAAACAAAAGATTTCATAAATTTGTGGTATTTGGGAGGTTCTGCTCTGACACGTGTCACGTATTCACTACGGTACGTATGGGATTCCATATGGCTTCCCGTGTAGGTCCCCAAATATGTTCCTATATGGGATCCCACATAAATTCCTCTACTATTTCGTGTCCCAATTTGGCCATTCAATTTTATATAGGAATTCATGTGGATTCCCATATAGATCCACATATGGACAAATTCCACGTCTTCAGAAAAGGTAACATATGGCCAACACTTCTAATGCGAATGAAACCAAATGGTATTACAGGGATTTTATTTAGGACCCTGTGCTAAATATAAGCCAAACAAACAAAAGATTTTTTTAATTTGTGGTGTTTGCGAGGTTCTGATCTGACACGTGTCACGTATCTTCTACGGTACGTATGGGATTCCTATATAAAATCGTATTGACGATTTGGGTCACGAAATGGGATAGGAACCTATGCGTGGAAGCAACTGCACTTTCCTACAACAGCTACTGTTGCTGAGTAGTTTTTCTGGTTCGTCAACATTGTCTAGTATAGAAGGAATATTTCTGAAACTGATTTAAAAAACAAATTAGAATCTTATGTAGGATTTCTTGTAGGTCTAATTCCTAGGTTTTCACGCACATGCAGCGACATATAATTCCATATGGCTTTTTATATAGGTACCCATATGGGTTCTTGTAATAAAGCCCATGTATAGTTTTTAACTAGCCATCTATGGAAAAAAAATTTCTGCCCCTTATGAACGGTCCCTTACAGTTAATTCGTGACCCTACACTGTTAGAAAAATCTGTACTAAATTGAGTATACATGTAATGGAAGCAAGAATGCACAACATGAAATTAAATTTAGTATACCAGCGTACAGTAAATTTAGAATATTCGTACTGAATTTAGTATACACGTATATAAAATTTAGTATACGCGTATACTAAATTCAGTATAAATATACTAAATTATTGTACGCTGGTATACTAAACTTAATTTCATGATGTGCATTCTTGCTTCCATTACATGTATACTAAATCTAGTACAGATTTTTCTAACAGTGTAGATCCAAAAAAAAGTTTGAGCGTGCCTGGGGCGCGCGTCTATCGGATCTCTCGCTTCACGCTCGATGATCTTTACTATCTCGCGTTCTTATTTTTTATGGATGAAACGAAACATCCTATAAGTCTTCTTATAGATTTCTTACGTATATCGCATCTTTGGGCGTAATATGGGCTTTTCAATTTTTGCATATCAAAGAAATCCTGGAGAAATTTTTAAACGCTGACATTTCTCCCAAAAACGTTTCCTCATGGTTTGCGACGTTCTGCTCAAAATTTGAATTTTCGATTTTTTCACCATTTTTCATAGTATTTTCAATAATTCAAACCGAAATGAATGTCATATAAAAATAGTTTCAAAAAGCATGATAGGACTTTTGAAAAGCTATAATCTTCAAGGCTTTTTTCCATATTTTGCGTCGTTTAGCTAAAAATTTGAGTTTTTCATTTATTTCATAGTATTTTCGAAAAATAAAATATGAAGTCTTATCATAAAATAGTTGCAAGAAAAATTATAGGTCCTTTAAAAAGCTACAGTTTGTCTTCTTAACTTTTTTACTCATATGTCGTCGTTTGGCTTAAAATTCGAATTTTCTTCTCATTCACGCTCGATGCATATAAAAACAAAAAAAGAGTCCTATCAAGAAAGTGGTTAAAACTTTTGGATAGCATTTTCGATGGATAAAACAATAACAGTTGGTCAAGGAATGCTGCGGTTAACGAATTCCTAATTACTCTTAGGGCCTACAAAAACTGTGCCTAAGCTCGATTCGATCCGACAGGCAGGCCGACAAACAGACAGACGCTATCGCCAAACCTTGATTTTCGGCTTTAGGGGGTCTCAAACAAGCCTAATGATTCCTGACGAAGTGACGTTATGTGAGATTGCCATATGCTATTATTTTTGTTTTTCCGAGTTAGGAAAATTCCCTAAAATCCTTGGGCTTTCAAATATTGCAAAAAATTAAAAAGAATCCTGAAGAATTTGAAGAATGCAGATAATTTCAGGAAGTCAGAAAATTCAGAGAAATCAAGAATATCAGAGAATTGAACAAGTTCAGAGAATTCAGGAAATTTAGCCAATTCAATAAATTTAGAGAATTCAGGGAATTCAGAGAATTTCGCAAAATCAGGGAATTCCGAGAAATCAGGGTATTCAGAGAATTCCGAGAAGTCAGGTGATTTCGAGAATTCGAGGAATTTCGAGAATTCAGATAGCTTCGAGAATTCCACAAATGCAGCGAATTCAGGAAATTCAGGGAAATCCAAGCATTAAGAGATTTCAGAGAATTCTGAGAACTTAGATAAGTCAGGGAATTCTGACAATCCAGTGAATTTGAAAAATTCAGGAAATTCCGGGAGCTCAGAGAATTCAGGGAATCCAGAGAATTCCGGGAGTTGAAAGAATTCAGGGAATTCCGGGAGTTTTTAGAATTTCGTGAAAATTCAGAGAATTCCGGAAGTTTTTAGAATTCCGTGGGAATTGAGGGAGTTTAGGGAACTCGGAGGATTAAGGGAATTCAGGCAATTCGGGGAATTCAGAGAATACGGGGAATTCAGAGAATACGGGGAATTCAGAGACAGTGGGTGCAAGTATGAAATTATATATCGCAATTTTAGCTCTGTTTGATATATTTTTACTTCTGCCAACGGATCCTACCCTGCCGATATTCTTCCTACCCTCGTTTCTACGCCTATCTATCTCTCAATCGATCGTTCCATCATTAGTGGAGAGACTACCAAGATACACGTACTTCCCAACTTGTTCTATCCTCTTGTGATGTGACGCAATTTTGCATTCTGTTTTCTCACCTGTTGCTTCCATGAATATAGAATTGGAAGGCGACTAGCCGCATGCTTCCTAACTTGGGGGCGGGGTTTGCTGGTGAGTGACGGAGAGGGGTTGACCATGTTAGTCTGCAAAAACATGGGGAGCAAATGAGAGAAGGAAAATAGTCTACTCTTTCTCTCGCAATACCGATTTAGCACACCAAGATGACAGACCACTTCGCTCGTATCTTCAACTCCGCTACGATATTCCTAGTCCCCTCCTATTCCTACGGCTGTGTTTCCTTCAAACACCATAATTTTTGTTTGATGCGCGTTAATTTTAAGGCTCATGTTCTCCATGCTAGTATGGAGAACGTTTTTCTTGAATTCAAGGCTCTTTTTTGATTAAAAAAATATATATTCCTACCAAATTTTTGCTTTACATCACGGCGCTGTAAACTACGTCTGAAACCACGACAAAACATCGTCGTATTCTACGTCGGAAACAACGTCGTATATAATGTCGTTTACTATCCTAATTTCCGACGTAATTCACGACCTCGTTTCTGACGTATTATCCTACACAGTTTACGATGTTGGAACTTTCAACAGACTTCTCTTAAAATGATACTAATAAATTACATAACTTCTCTCATTCTTGCAGAATTATCATCAGTTCCTCACAATCGACAAAAGCGAATGGAGGCTCCTCACCCAAGTATACAAAATAATGAATTGCCGCCCTTGCTTGCAAGTGATCTACGTGAAGTGCATTTGACTGCACCCACCAGCGCCAGGATAACATGGAAAGGTCATACTATTGGCACTGGCTTCGCAATACATCCGTATCTCGTCGTAACGCGCCGTCAAAATACTAACAGGCGTAAATATGGTGTTTCAGTGTATGACAGAATTCTGAACAGTTACAAGCCTCAAAAGGTAGAAGGTGCTTACCCATACCCAAGTGACCGTTTCGTCGCGATTCTACTTAAAGACCCTCTCCTGTTGGATAACCCTGTGGAGAATCCCTTCGCAAATTATGGAATCTCAATTTTTTCATGGGCTCAGCATGTAGTGCAAGCGTGGGTTAATACGCATTTACCTAATTTGCATGCCGTTCTAGCACAAAATCTATATGAATTACATTTTGATCATCCAACCACAGTCCTGATAACAAGCAATGGTGCGCCTACCGGCCCTGGGTATGCAATACATCCTTATCTCGTCATAGCGTTCAATAACTTGATTGAGCATAATTTTGGTGTTGCATTGCGTGAGGAAAATGGAGTAGAGCTAAGGCATTGCCGTCTACAAATTCAATACACGAACATTCATCAAGGAATTGTCGTAATTAGACTTCTGGATCCTATCTTGTTAACATACGATGCACCTGGTGCTCTTTATCGTGCGGGACATTCACCCGAAGCGCTTGATTGGGCTCGTCGTGTGGCGGAAAATTGGAAGCATGCGATGCTTATTAATCAAGACAATTATTACCTACAAAATTCAATCAGATGATATCTTCTGTTCTGTGCATAGATTTTCAAGTTCAAATTCCGGAAAATTAAAAAAATTTCTATAGGCCAAAAATTATGTTAAATTTTGTGTAGGTATATACTTCTTCACAGAGAAAACAGGAGTGAATTTTTTGTGTGGATAATTTTCATGGAGACAAAGTTGCATTTTTTTGCATCAAAACAAAAAACCAGATTCAATGCAGTTGACATGGTAACAATTTCCAGCGTGTTGTGTAAATCTTAACACGTAAAGGTAATTTTTGTTACATTCGAAATCGCTGTAAAGATTACATTTAGTTCTTTTTTGTTGGTAGTAAATTATTGGACTCGAAAAGAATTCATCGAATAAATTTACCCAATTGGTTCGGTAAATGGAGGACATTACTGCATTTAGATAACGTTCACAGTTATTTTAGGATTGAATAAAAAACAGAGTTGTAAACAATATAAAAGTGTTGTGTGAAATCTTAATGACAAAAGTGGAAATTCTGAAATGCATCAGTTGATATAAAGATTGCATTTTGTTCATGCCAGTATATTATAAAATAAGGCAAAGTAATGTAAATTTTTATTAAATGAATAATACAAAGTTTACTTTCGTGTGATATTAACTATTCACCTCGAAGGAAGTGTAGATGCAACATTTTTTCAGATATTTCCACTTTTATTAGGAGAGGAATCACACCAGCAGGGTAAAATTATAGAGCGAGAGACGTTAACTGGCTTCGAAACTGAACTGCACATTAAAGCATTCAAAATTTAACTCTTCTCAATCTTAAACTTTTGCCATCGAAGCCTACAAAATCTTTAATTGCGAAGTTTTTAATTCAAACGCATAATAATTTAGAAGAAAAAAATGGAAGCTTTCAACTCCTTCCAAATAAATAATTTAAAAAAAATTCCATTTATCTGCAAAATTTTGAATTTCAAATTTTCACAAATTTACCAGCCTCTAAATAAAAAAGTTTTTTAAAAAGAAGTTCCTCTTCTAATTCTGGAAAAACATAAATATTAATATATCCTCTGTTTCTTTTAAGGAAGTATCTACACGTACCGAAAAAATCTGACTATTTTTACAGAAATTTCGGTACTTGTAGCCACAGCCTTCTTTAAAAATTAGAATTGTATAATTAAAAAGTTTTTCATATATAAATCCTGTTAACTTGAATTATTCAAATTTAAAATCTTTTCAAATCAATAATTGGTGTATTCTTATATATAAATAGAAATTCAACACTTTCACTTACAAATTATAAAAATTTTTAAAGCAAATAATTGAAATTGTAATGTTCCAAGTTGAACTTTAGCACTTTGAAATTTAAGCGATGCAAGGTTTTCTATTTGAAAAAAATTTAGTAACAAATTGTTTATTGTTGAATATATAATTTGTAATTGCTAGGTTTTAATGAAAATATATCTATTATTAAGTTTTAAAAAATGGTTCTATTTTTTTAACTAAAACATTTCAAATTCAATGTGTTATAACTGGAATATTTTAGATTTAAAAAATTTGAATAGGATTTGCGAATGAAAGAATTAATTCGGAATCTATTAATTAACAATTATTTGAAAATTGAGAATAGTCTATGAAATTGTAATCGAAAGTTCAAATTTGTGTAACTACTAGAGCTATCGAATTGAAAAAGTTCAATTTTCAGCGTTAAAATACGATTCGTGAATTCATAGAAACTTTTCAAGAATTTTACATGAATTAAAATTTCAAACGCGCCTAAGTTTACCACGCAAAATTTAGAAGATTAAAAATGAAACAATTTAACTTTCTAAGTTTAAAAAAATTTTAATAAAAATGATTCAGTTTCAAACTTACTTCGGAATTGTTTATAATTTACAACGTTTCATACTTGATACTGTTCAATATTGTATACAAAAATTAAATTAAATTAATATTTATATTTCCAATCTTATATATTTTTAACAGAAAGATGTTTACATTCGCTTACTATAAATTTATAAGCCTGCTAATTAATAAGATGCTATAATAAAAGAAAATCCTATGAAGTCTTTCGCGCGCCTATTAATTTATTTTTATGAAACAGAATAAACCAAGTACTTATTTTTTCTATGTTATTTATATTTAATTAATGTTACAAAATGTCTGTATAGAATAATTAGAAGGCACCATAGAATGATGTATGTAGCCTCCAATAAGAATATCATCTTAGTCCAGTCATCTTAGTAGTTTCACCTCGGAATTTGAGATACCCAGATATAAACTTGTATAAACTTTTATTTTGACATCCCAAAACTTGAATCAAAAACTACATATCGTAGGGTGTACGCGTCTGTCAAAATCTAAGGTCAAAGGTAAAAAAATCGATTTTTTGCAAATATCTCGTTTTCTTTTGGGTTTACGCTATTTTCATTTATCATCAATATTGTGACCGCGCAGTGATAAACTATGTAGAGTACCATTTAAGGTCAACCTGTAGTCCCGATCCAAAACACGCCACATGAAGTTTATAAATTATTAATAGATATATAATTATGAATAATTTTTTTTTAATTATTGCTTTATAATTAATAATTTTTTTGATTACGTATCTATTTTTAATAAAGTATCAATTTATTTAATCACACTTACCTGCTCGTGTAGTTAGAAAATTATTAAGGGAAATACTTAAATTATATTTTATTTCTAATCAAAGTTATACTAATTACTCAAATAAATGAAAAAAAGAATTAAATTTTTAATTAATGTTCTTATTAAAAGAATTGAGGTCAGTCTGTGGGTTGAGACTGATTCAAAAGTTATTAAATTAAACTGTAGAGGGAAACTAATTTACTAAACGAAAAAGCAAAGTAAATTTAGAATGAAAGTGGAAGGTTTATTGCTAATACTAGTTACATTGGAAGGTCGCGTCTCACTATAGCCGTGTAGGTATTGGGATTTTTGAGTTTGAGATGTAACTGGGGGGGGAATTGTATCGCGCACCTTGGATTCGAGAAAATGTTACTGGGGGCAGTGAGTGTGGTAGGTGGTCCATTTGTGGGGACGGTAATGGAGACGATGAGGCAGTCGGGAAAAATACAGGGAGATCCAGGGGGGGGGTCCTTGGTTTGGCTCTTCTTCGCTCGGGCAAGGGTTGGAGCGGAGAAACCAGTGAGATGTGGCTTGGGCCGAAGCCCGGGGAGATCTGACTTCTTGGTCTTGCGGACCGTACTTTTATGTAATTCGCTTCGGCCGCGGCGCACCACTTGCGACGCATGCGAGTGGGGGTTCACTAGCGAGGATCGTTTCATCGATGTCGCTGGGAGGGAGCTTCGCGTGATTGGTTCGCTCTCGCCACGCAAAAGTTTCCGACAAGTCGAATAACAGGTGGGGTTAGGACGCCCAGGCAACGAAAGAAAGAATCATGGATGTTCACCAAATATTATTCGGGGTTATAAATATTATTTATAACCATGAATATAATTTCGGGGTCAAAGGTTCCACCTTCATTGGCGTCACTCTGATATGGCAAAGCATTTAGACAAGCTTGCCCATTACACTTGCCTCAAGCTAAAGAGCACTGCAACCCCGATTTCCTGCATCCACATCGCGAAGCACAACCATTCTTGCAGTTGCAGAATATTGTGTTTAGCAATTGCTCTGGAGCTGGTGGTAAAATTGTCGTGATAGGTTCCAGGAATTCGTTAGCACTGTCCAACCCCATTCCTGGTGTTCCAAATCATGCCCTAACCAAGTTTGAACTTGATAATAAACACGATTAAAATGTTGATGAGCTGCTGCACTTGTTGGTGGAATATATGATAACTACACAGGTTTATTTAGTTTTGTTGACTTGATATATTGGGCATAACGAAGATGATCGATACTGTCCACAGATTCAAAACTAACGAATAACCGAGGTTAGTAGAAAGTGGCTCCTTGAAAAAGAAGACGGTCGTAACTATACAATACAATTGAACATCTGTAGTGTTATTGAATAGATAGATTTTTAATTAATGAAAAAAATTATTAATTATAACGTAATATTTACAAAAAATGGAAATTATTTATAATTATATATTTATTAATAATTTATAAACTTTATGTGGCGCGTTTTGGATCGGGACTACCGGTTGATCTTAAATGGTACTCTACATAGTTTATCACTGCGCGCTCACTGCCCTCTATCTCGAAAACGATTCAACGTATAAAAAAACTTTTAAAACAAAAGTTGTAGAGAATTATATTTTCTACAATATTGATAAGAAATACAAATAGCGTAAACCTCAAAGGAAACGAGATATTTGCAAAAAATATGAAAAAAATCGATTTTTTTAACCTTCGGCCTTAGATTTTGACGGACGCGTACACCCTACGATATGTAGGTTTTGAGACAAGTTTTAGGATGTCAAAATAAAATTTTATACAAGTTTATAGCTGGGTATCTCGAATTCCGAGATACTTACCTTATTTTTACTAAGAGGACTGGACTATCTGGAAAAAATTGTGAATATAATTCTAACTCAATTTATTATAATTGGCTCCTAAATTTGTTTAACACTTAACTTATTTGTTAATTATATTGCCGTAATACATTTTTTTATTTTATAAATGTAAAGAAATGTTATTTCTAAGATGAATTGTGAATTGTTTGTTATAACATGTATATGAGTATATAAATTTCAATTTAATAAATTTTACGAATAATATTAATTTTTATTATTATATAAGTTGTGAAAAATTGAAGAAAATGAATGATACATAGAATAATGGCAGTACTTACCAATCTTTCAGTTTTCGACAAATATTTTATACGTGAACATTTTTATCGTATCTGTTGTATACATAAAAATGAGTAAATTCTTTTATCATAAGAAGAAAATTATCCAGTATATAGAAAATTCCAGGCCTTTATAAACGTTAAAGTCTCTTTCTTATTGAAAGCTAAATTACAAAAACAAATCAAAAAGTATAACTTTTTTCTTTCTGCGAAAATCTGTCTTGAATTTTTTTAGAATCATTTTTTTTAACGTATCGCATAATTTAGTAAAAAAATATTTTCGCTCTGATATATTCTGCGCCTGTACTTTTAGAACATGTCTAGTTTGACAACTATTCTTTCTCTAGAAAAAAATTGTATGTAAAATATTTTTCCTAAAATAATTGAACGTACTAAGTATAAATTTTATTGAATAATCCACATGTTTTATATAAGTAATAATACAAAAACGTTGCACAAAGTATTTTGTTTACATTGTTGGACTGACTTTAGGTTTAAAATTTAACTACTCTATTTGTGGTTAAAAAAGAATCTTTTGGGCTTCAAATTCAACCATTTATGAAAAACATTCGACGCAAAAAAATACAAACTGAAAATTAATCAAATCAAATTTGAACTAACATCACATCCATTGCTCAAAGTACATAGGTGGAAATTTATGTCATTTGTTAAAAATTCGTTTTTTTTTTTGGTAGCCAATTAATCTTGCCTTGAGAAAAATGAATAACAAAGAAAAAAGAGGAAGAATTGAATCACTTCAAATTACTTAAAACTTTTAAAAATACCCAAAGATATTTCAACAACTTTAAAATCTTCTGGAATGCCTTAAAATGTTTAAATCTATTGAAAATGCTTCGGAATCTTCTGAAGTACCCTGAAGTATGTTAAATCATTTCAAATTCTATCAGATTATCGAAATCAATTGAAAATTCTTTGGAATCTCTTAATATACCCTAAAACCTGGCATAGGTCCTATAAAATCGATCTACATTTTCGAATTTTTAGGAAACTTTTTGATACAATACCCCATGCAAATTTTTTTCAAATCTCTTGAAAATTCTTTAGAATCTTTTTGAATACTCTAAAATATTTCAAATCCTCTGAAACCAATTAAATATTCTTTATAATCTTTTAAAATACTCTTAAAGATTTTAAATCCTCTTGAATCTTTTGAAATCAATTGAAACATTTTGAATCTCTTGAAAATGCCTTAGAATATTTTAAAATACCATCAAATAATGAAAATCCTATGCGTGACATTAAATTACTGAAATCAATTAAAAAATTCTTAGGATCTTTCAAAATACCCTAAGATATTTGAAATCCTTCAAAATATTTAGGAATTCCTAGAATTTTTTCTAGCTCTTCAAAATCCCTTGTAATTTTTAAAAATCATTCTTTAAAAATCACTTGAAACTTTTTTAAGCTTTCGAAAATATCTTGGCATCTTTTAAAATACTGTAAAAGTTCTCAAATCCTTAAAACTTTTTCTAAATCTCTTGAAACTTGAAATTTTTTTTGAAATGCCTTACATTTTTGAAAATACTCTAAAATATTTAAAATCCTCTGAAATAAATTACTGAAATCAATTGGAAACTCCTTGGAATCTTTTAGAATAATCTAAAAGTTTTCAAATTCTTGAAACTTTTTTTAAATTCCTTGAAACTTGAATTTTTTTTTAAATGCTTTGAAAATTCTTGAAATACTCTAAAATATTTAAAATCCTCTGAAATCAATTACTGAAATCAATTGAAAATTTTTTGGATTCTTGAAATTTGTTTAATTTCTTTAAAATCAAATGAAAATTATAAAAACAGCCTAAAATATTTCAAATCCTTTGAAATTTCTTCAAATTATTCAAATGAAGAAAATTCATTGGAGTCATTAGAAATTCCTTAAAATATTTCAAGGCCTTTCAAAACTTTTAAAATCACTCAAAACATTTTAAAGCTTTCGAATATGCCTTGGAATATTTTTAAGTACTTTAAAATATTTCAAATCCTCTGAAATCAATTAAATTACTGAAATCAAATGAAAAATCCTTGGAATCTTAAAGAAAACTCTAAAAGTTTTCGAATTCTCGAATATTTTGAAATTCCTTCAAATTGTTGAAATCTCTTGAAAATACCTTGGATTTTTTTGAAATACCCAAAATATTCCTACTCTTTAAAAATTTCTTCAAATTATTGAAATAAATACCAAATTCCTTGAAATCCTTTTAAATTCCCTTAAATATTTTAAGTCCTTCAAAATCTTTTGAAATTCCTTGAAATTATTGAAATCTCTTTAAAATGACTTGGATTCTTTAAAATATGTATACTACAATATGCCCAATCCTTTAAAATTTCTTCAAATTATTGCAATAAAAAAAAAATCCTTGAAATTTTATCACTTGAAACTATCTAAAGCTTTCGAAAATGACTCAGAATCTTTTAAAATCATCTGATATCAGTTAAATTACTGAAACCAACTGAAAACTTTCAGAGTATTTTTAATACTCTAAAAGTTTTCAAACTTTTAAAATGTTTTTTTAATTCCTTAAAATATTGTAAAGCTTCCAAGAATGCCGTGAAATTGTTTAAATACTCTAAAATATTTCAAATTTTCTGATATCAATTAAATTACAGAAATAAATTGAAAATTCCTTGGAATATTGTGAAATACTCTAAAGGTTTTTAAATCCTCTCAAATTCTTTTGAACTCCTTTAAATTATGTAAATCTTCTGAAAATGCCTTGCATTCTCCTGAAATTATCTAAAACTCTCCTAATTCATTAAAATCCTTCCAAATTGTTTGAAAAAATACCTACAGAATTCCCTAAAATATTTCAAGTTCTTTTAAATCGCTTCAAACTTTTTAGAACTTTTGAAAATCCGTTGCAATCTTTTAAAATTTCCTAAAGATTTATTTCAAATATTTCAAAATTACTCGAAACCTTTTAAAACTTTCAAAATACCTTGTAATCTATTAATATACTCAAAAATATTTCAAATCCTTTTGAATCAATTAAATTACTAAAATCAGTTGAAAATTGCTTGAAATTTGTTAAAATATCCTAAAATATTTCAAACCCTTTGAAATCTTTTAGCATTTATTAAAAATTATTGACACCTCTTTTCCTTGGAATCTTTTGAAATTCTTTCAAATATTTTCCTACAATATATACATATACATACATACATACATACATACAT
>CAKNYM010050976.1:219414-258239 GCA_932195095.1 Andricus curvator
TAAAAGTTTTTCATAAGGACAACCGCAGGATTTCGCTGGGAGCGGGTACTAATCTGAAAAATTGCACCCGCTCCCAGCGAATTCGCGGTAAAGTTTCAGCTGAAACCGCGTCTTCTGTTGTGCACTCGAGGCCTGACATAGTTCTCCTTGACTTCGAAAAACGAACCATGTTCGTTATCGGATTTTCGGCATCGGCTGACAGAAACGTCATAGCCAAGGAAAGAAAAGAAAGAGAAGTATGAAGACCTCATAAGGAAGTTGCGATGGTTATACCCGGACTATTCTGTTAAGGGGGCGGGTCCAATTTTTCAGATTTGCACCCGCTGCCGGAGAAATCCTGTGGTTTTATATATTTCTGAGACTGGACTCTGCTCTACCGATAACCTTCTTACCCTCATTTATGCGCCTATCTAATTCCCCATCTAATTTACCGTCGCTAGTGAATAGGTTACCCAAATATACGTACTTGTAAACTTGTTCTAATCTCTCATCATTTAGGACCATCTTGCACATTGTTTTCTCACTTTTTCCTTCAATCACCATGATTTTTGTTTTATTGTACCTTAATTTTGAGGCCCATGTTCTTCATGCTTGTTTTAAGTTTATTCAACATTCTTTGCTAGTCCTCGATTAATTCTGCCATAACAATTTTGTCATCTGCGAAAGCTAACCCACGTACCTTCACTATTTTGAGATCTGCACCTTATTCGTCGAAGAGGGCTACTCTTAGACACTTACCCATAAATATGATGAATAGCCATTAGGACATAACGCATCCTTCTATAATGCATTGCATAATATCGAACCAGTCACTCAGTTTGACTCCGTACTCTTTAAGGACTTCCCAAAGTTTACTCCTATTTACCTTGTCAAATGCTTTTTCTAGGTCAGTAAATGCACAGAAAATTTTCTTTCCTACTCTCAAGCTTTTTTCTGTAATCTGTCTTAGGCTAAATATCTGATCTGTACATGATCTTCCTGGCATAAATCCACTTTGGACTTTCCATATCTTTTCTTCTGTAATTTTCATTACCCTACGAATAAGTATTTTTGAGTATATTTTACTCACGGTATTTAATAAGCTGATACCTCTGTAATTATTGCAGTTACTGTTATCTCCCTTTCTTTTGTATATCAGTACGATAATCGCTTTTCTCGCTAATACTGTCTACACCAGCAGCCTTAACGTTTTTCAAGTTCTTAATTATATCTCTAACTTCAGTGACACAGACTTTCTCAATTGGGTTTTCTGATGCATTATGTTCCATGTCGCAGTCCTGTTGTCCTATAGCTACTCCTAATAATTCATTAAAAGAGTCTTTCAAAGCATCTACTATCCCGTCTGTATCATATAGCATTTCACCTTTGCTGTTTCTCATGCTGACAAACATAAGCTTTCCTTCATCTCTTTAAATAATAGTTTCATACTTCCTTCAAAGTCGTTTTGTATTTTCTTCTCTTCTTCTCTTCTTCTTTTCTGATTTTATCTTTACTTGCCTTGACTAGTCGTTTAACTTTCCTCTTTTTGTTTCTGTAATCATTTTTGAGTCTATTTCTCTCCTCATCGGTAAGACCTGTGATGTTTAACGTTCTCTTTTACGCTTCTTTCTTTTCTTGTTGGGCTGCCTCAATTTCATCATTCCACCATGCATCACCAGATTTTCTTCCTACAGCCGCCGTACCACATACTTCGATCGCAGTTTTAACAATGATATCCCGTATTTAAAATTCAAATACAGACGCGCACTGCAGCCAATGAACGTCACTACAATGCAAGCAAGCGCAGATCAGGCAGCTCCGTTGAAATCAATGACTTCAACTGAAGAACGCAAAATCGTGACATGTTCCATTACTGTCTAAAGCACTGGTGCCTCGTGTCTCACGCATATGGCACGCGAAAACGATAATCGTAACAATCGAAATCGACAATACCGTTTAGAGATTTTATATTACTGATCCAGTACACATATGACAACAACGACAACAACAATGACGACGACAGACTGACAGACATAATCGTAAGACCTGTTTTTTCGGATTCAGGGAGTACCAAAACGTGGACATTTAAAGAAATCCGCTATAGTCTGTTTTCACATAAAACTAATGTCTTCTCATTATGATGAAAATGTAAAAAATTGAAAATATTACCGCTAACATTCATTAAGTGTGTCATTAGTTCAAGACGTCATGTATACAATCTCAGTATGTGTCTAATGTAAGCTATCTCCCAATGTAAACTCACCTAGTCATAGAAATTTATGCTAGCGTAAACAAGCTTTCTTCATAAGAGACGCATTATCTTGCCCTTCAGCATCAGTTTCATTCCGTGATGACACAGTTTCTTTCAAAAATGGGAGCAGTATTCGAAGTCAGTTTCCTAATACTTTGTGCGGTATTGTCTCAAGATGTGGTCGTTGCATCTGATGATAATTTAGGTAAGAGAAATAATATTCGATGTGTTAAAGAAATAAATCAATTTTCACTTGCGCTACTTAGAATTGTACCCATCCCTGCGTCAAAAAACTCTAAACAGTACCTCCCAAATGCCACGTCTTCAGAAAAGGTAACATATGGCCAACCACTTCCAATCCGAATTAAACAAAATGATCTTACAGGGATATGATCAAGGACCCCGCGATAAACATAAGCTGAACAAAAAAGAGATTTTCTAAATTTTGGGTATTTGGGATATTCTGGCATGTCACGTATCTACTACGATACATATAGGATTCCATATGGATTCCCGTGTAAGTTCTCACATATGTTCCTATATGGGATCCTATATCGATTCCTAGACTACTTCGTGTCCCAATTTGGTCATTCAGCTTCATATAGCAATTCATGTGGATTTTCATATAGATCCACATATGGGAAAATGCCACGTCTTCAGAAAAGGTAACATATGGTCAACCACTTCTAATCCGAATTGAACCAAATGGTTTTACAGGGATATGATTTATGACCCCGTGATCAATAAAAGCCAAAAAAAAAAGATTATCTAAATTTTTTATGTTTTTGAGGTTTTGCCATGACACGTTTTACGTATCTGCTAGGATACGGATAGGATTCCATATGGATTCCCGTGTAGGTTCCCATATATGTTCCTATATGGGTTCCTCTTTACTTTTTTCATATTGGGCATTAAGATTAAGATTTTCGATTGATTTTTAAAATTTTGTAAATCCTATAACTCAGATAATTTTCCCTTTATCGAAAAAAGGAATAAGGATACAGTGTTCGGCTTTCTGAGTACTACGAATAACCGTAGGTAAAATTGTTAAATTTAGTAAAATAATGTTCTCCAAAATTTTGAAAATGCTCTAACTTTTTGAATTTTTATCCAAAATAGCTGGCTAAGAAACTCGCCCTTTTCTTTTAGGCTTTAAAAAAGCGTGCCAAAGCTTAATCGAATCTGATCATTTTTTCGAAAAATATCGTGCCTACAGGATACGGACATACATACAGACAGACAGACAACTTTATAAAAATCGTTTTTTTCTGACTCAGGGGGTCTCGAAACGTGAAAATTTGATAAAACCTGACCATGTTAAATTTTACATAAAACCAATACCTTCTCATAAATATTTTTAAAACAGATTCATAAAAAAAAATCTGCTTGTTTGCAAATATTATAAAATTATCAAAACCTCTACATATGAAGTGATTATTACATTTGTTTTTATTTTAGACTGGAAAGGAACTTTATTTACTGGAGGTTCTATCGACCTTAAGGAACACATTCTCATTCAGACACTCGCGCTTCGCGCTCGATATTTGATTTGAAAATCATTTGAACCTTGCGTTCCACGCTTGGTTCTGTGCACCGTATGATAGAAACCAAATAGTTTGAGCGCACTTACGGCGCGCGATTTTGTCTTCGCGCTTCGCGCTCCGAAATACATTGATCGCACACTTTGTGTTTCGTATTATCTGTTCTAAATTTGTATTTGATTTCAAATGAAGAATAATGATATAATTTAGGCAACAAATTTTATTAGTTAAAATGTTATTTTAGCGTTTGCCGTTTTTCAAATAAGTTAATTTTTTTCATTTTGAACGTATTCTTATAACAAAAATTGATAACAAATTTGTGAATCTTTTTTTAATGCACAACTTTTGTTCATTCATCTGTTTTCGTTCTTTGCATCGTTTTTCCAAAAATTTGATTTTTTTTACTGTCAATATTATTTTCACGAATAAAACAAAAACTACACATCTTATCAAAACATGATTTAACAAATTTGTACCTCTTTTTTGGATGAACAAATTTTGTCTCTTCATTTTTTTCGTAGCTTGTGTTATTCGTCTAAAAATTGAATTTTTCTATTTTCAATGCTGTTTTTTACGAATAAATCCACGTTTTGAGACCTCCTGAGTCAGAAAAAACTATTTTTACGGAGGTGTCGGTCTGCCTGTATCGTGTAGGCACGATAACGTTCGAAAGATTGATCAGATTGGATTGTGTTTTGGCACACTTTTTTATGGCCTACAAAGAAAGAACGAGTTCGTTAACCAGCTATTTTAGATGTACAGTTATTAGTAGTACGCAAGATGACGAAAAAAATATCCTCATGACTTTTCGTGATAAAAAAAAATTACTGGTGTTATAGCATTTTCAAAATTCCAAAAAACAAACGAAAATGAACATTTTAAGGGCATGCTCTTCGGTGATCACGTGACCAAACCAGTCCTTGGTTATGAAATTTTTTTTGGTGTTCACCAGGTCCAAACATATCGCTCTAAAAATTTGGAATATAGGAAATGGGACAATAAATTGCGTTTGTATATTTAGTTTGAGTAATAATTTCGAAAAAATTATTCATGTAAAAAATAAATGTGTAAAATTTCATAACCGAGCTTGGTCATGTGATCTCTACTTTGCCGACGTTGAAAGCTTCTTTTTTTCTCTGCTAGAAATTGCTAAAAATGCTCCAAAAATAATGACAGGTTACGTGTGCAGATACTTATTTTTTTATTTGCAACAAATGTGCAAATGTTATTGTTTATATTGATTTTTTTGAATGTTCAGACGATTTAGTCCAAAATTTGTGTCAGTTATCAACATACGCGAATCAAAAAATCTGAAATGCATCAAACCAAACATTACCTGCAAAGTGCTCGACTCGCGTGCCAATATCCTATTTTATTAATTTATAAATAAAATTTCTTGGAAATTATAAACATATTGATGTATACAAACGTTCTTTAGTGCTTTTTATTTAATCGTTCAAATTCTAAACACGATATCTCAATCCGTGTGGACGTAGTGAGCACCAAAAAAAATGAAAATAATATTACACATTTATTTTTTGCATGAATAATTTTTTTCAAAATTATTACTCCAACTAAATATACAAACGCAATTTATTGTCCCATTTCCTATATTCCAAATTTTGAGAGCGATATATCATTGCGTTTGGACATGGTGAACACCAAAAAAAAATTTCATAACCGAGGACTGGTTGGGTCACGTGGTCACCGTAGAGCATGCCCTTAAGCCGAAAAACCCACGATATGAAAAAAAGCCAGAACGAGAAAAACGTTGCTTTTTGAACACCCTATAATATTTTCATTACAACTTTTTGAATTTTCTCAAAAATCAAAAATTGAAATTTTGATTGCACACAAAAATAATGAAAAATAAAAAATTCCATTTTGCTGTAAAACTATGCAAGATACGAGAAAAGATGATTCCACCAAAATTGTGCACCTAAAAAAGATCTACAAATTTGTTATTATTCACTTTTTGATATGACGCGCAGTTTTTGTTTTATTCGTAAAAAGCAGCATTGAAAATAGAAAAATCAAATTTTTAGTCGAATAACACGAGCTACGAAAAAAATGACAGAAACAAACTTTGTTCATCCGAAGAAGAGGTACACATTTGTTGTGGATCATGTTTCGATAGGATGCGTAGTTTTTGTTTTATTCGTGAAAATAACATTGACAGTAAAAAAAATCAAATTTTTGAAAAAACAATGAAAGGTACGGAAACAGATAAATGAACGAAAATTGTGCATTCAAAATAGATTCACAAACTTGTAATCAATTTTTGCTGTAAGAATATATTCAAAAAGAAAAAAATTAACGTTTTTGAAAAACGGTAGAAGCTAAAATAAAATTTTAACTAATAAAATTTGTCGCCTAAATTATTTTTCATTTGAAATGTATAATGTGTATTTTGGAGCGCGAAGCGCGACGACCAAATCGCGCGCCGTAAGTGCGCTCAAACTTTTTTGTCTCTATAATACGGTGCACAGAACCGAGCGTGGAACGCAAGGTTCAAATGATTTTCAAATCAAATATCGAGCGCGAGTGTCTGGATGAGAATGTGTTCCTTAAGGTCGATAGAACCTTGAGTAAATAAAGTTCCTTTTCAGTGTAAAATAGAAACAAATTTAACAATCACTTAATATGTAGAGGTTTTGATAATAAATTTTATAATATTTGCAAACAAACTTTTTCTTTTCATCGAAGTCGAACACGCAGTTCAAAAATCTAGAGGAACCGAGTCTGCTCAACATTCTTGTTAAGTCTTCGATTAACGACATATTTATGTAGGAATCTATTTTGATAATGATTATATTTGAAGGTATCTAGGAACGTTTTTATTGAATTCAAGACTCTTTTTCAGTAAAGCAAGAAAAAAACAAATATTTAGACCAAATTTTTGTTTTAAGTCACGGCGTCGTAAACTACGTCTGAAACCACGACTACACAGTAATACAAGAATCTGAGTTTCAGTAAAGAAAGTAGGTTGACTTTCAGATGTAACCAAAAGGATCATTTGCCAGTTGGAAGTCAACTGATGATTGAAATATGACTTACAGTTACTCGCTTGGTTGAAATTCAACCGCTTTATGCACGTTAAATATCATTTTTAGGTTAACTTAAGACACAAATATTGTTGAAATCCCGTCAAACCTTCACTTAATATTTTTGGAGATTATAGCATATCCTGCTAATAAAATACGATTAAAATGATCAAAATAAGATAAGGAAATTTATTTCCCGTAAAAACTTGAACTTTTCTTCACCTTCGTGACAATGTATTCCTTGGAATTTGTCTCAGCTTTAACTCATGAAAAACTTTTCACAAACGACGCACATGTCCAACACATATATTTAAGCAGGCATCAATTAACACTGGCTTTTCATAATTTCTGGATCTGCTAGCACAAATGAATTTCAGATCGCACGACTGTATATCAATCGAAAGTTAACATACCTACCAGTTGTTCTTTGTATTACTACATATTTCAGACAGACACACGGTATTTAAGATCAATTTATAGTTGAAATTAATTGACTTACTTAATTTAAGTTAAAAATGAAATTCAGTTGTTCTTAAAATTCAGATTCTTGTATTACTGTGTGAACATCGTCGTATTCTACGTCGGAAACAATTTCGTATATTATGTCGTTTACCATCCTAATTTCCGACGTAATTCACGATCTCGTTTATGACGTAGTATCCTACACAGTTTACGACGTTGGAGTTTTCAACAGGCTACCCTTCAAATGATACTAATAAATTACATAACTTGTATCATTCTTGCAGAATTATCATCAGTTCCTCACAATCGACAAAAGCGAATGGAGGCTCCACACGGAATTGTAAAAAACAATGATTTGCCACCCTTTCTTGCACATAATCTACGTAAAGTGCATCTGATTAACCCCACCGAAGTCAGGATAACAAGGGATGGTGTTCCTGTTGGCAGCGGCTATGCAATACATCCGTATCTCGTCCTAACGCCCAGTATCTTTATAGATAACGGGCGTAACTATGGCGTTTCAACTTGTCCAAAATATGGAAGAATTTGCCAACCTCAACGTGTAGAACATGCTTACCCAGACCCAGATGATCAATTTGTCGTGATTCTACTTAAAGATCCTCTTCTGTTGGATAACCCTGTACATGCTGCCTACGCAAATTATCCAAATTCAGTTCGTTCATGGGCTTCTCAAGTAGCGGAAGAGTGGATTCGTACGGAGTTAACTAATTTGCATGCCCTTCTAGCACAAAATCTTTTTGAATCACATTTTGATCATCCAACCGCAGTCTGGATAACAAGCAATGGTGTGCCTACCGGCCCTGGGTATGCAATACATCCTTATATCATCATGACACGCCCTCGCTTCTTGCGGCGCAATTATGGTGTTGCACTGCGTATGGAAAGTACAGGAGAGCTAATGCCTCACCGTAAACAAATTCAATACACAAGGATTCGGGAAGACGTTGTCGTAATTCTAATGCTGGATCCTATCATGTTAAAACAAGATGCATCTCTTGCTTTTTCTGAAGCGCATTATTCACACGGAGCTATTGCTTGGGTTCATGCTGTGGCGGAACATTGGAAGCATACGATGCTTATTGATCAAGAGAATTATTACAATGAGAATAAAGTTTGAATTCGTTTGACACACAGTAAAAACTAGGCATTCATTTTTATCTGTCATCCTTTTTTGGGCGTTCTAATATCATCTCACAAATAGTCTATTTTAGTACCAGTTTCTGTTGTGTTTAGTTTGCTAACTTCAGATTTATAAATGATTCGAGATAGCGAACTGAATTGATTCAGAGGGTGCATTGTTTCAATTGTTCCAAACTTCAATCTTACAAAAAACAAAAAATAGATGAAAAGACCAGGGATTGAATTAGTGAGTTTTCTATGAAAGTCAGTAAGAGAAGGTTTTCTGAGTCACAGCATACACATTTGGGGCAAAAATGCAAAAATTCCAAAAGTGGACTTAAATCTAGGAAATATGATTAAACTGGTAGATTTCCATAAAAGTCGAGTACGAGGGGGTTTATCAAGTCATAGAACACAGAATGTTAACCTAAAATTTCAAAAATGATATTAATTTGGCAGATTTTGATGAATTCTAAAACTGAAAAGTTTGTCGAGTCTCAAAATACGAATGTATACCCCGAAAAAACCCTCGTATTGACTTTCACAGAAATATACCAGATTAATAACGTCTTCAAAAGTGATGTCAGCTTTTTGAATTTTGGGCCGCAAATTCCTCTTTTGTGACTCAAAAAACGTTTTCTTACAGACTTTGATGAATATTTACCAATTCAATGAAATGCTCAAAATTTGTTTCAACTTTTTCAATTCTACCCTCAAGTTCGTATTCTGTTACTTAAAACCCCACCTCTTACTGACTTTCATGGAAATTTACCAATGAAATAGAATTTTCAAGACTTAGGTTGCTATTTTAAATTCTTGAATTTTGAACTAAAATTCGTATTATGATACTCGAAAATCCCCTCCTTTCCTATTTTCACGAAAATCTATCAAGTTAATAACATTTTACCAATTTTAAGTCAAATTTTGGAATTTTTCAATTTTGACCCCAAATTTCTTTTTTGTGCCCCGAAACCCATCGTACTGACTTTCATAGAAGTCAAATAATGTAATTAAATTCAAAATTTTTTTTTATAATTTCTTGAAGTTTTTAATTTTGACCCCAAATTTATTTTCTGTGACACGAAAACCCTCCTCGTACTGACTTTAATGGAAACCTAACAATGAATAAAATGCTCCTATTCTGATTTGGTAATAATAAAAATAAAAAAGACGAAAGAAAAAAAAAGAAAGAATTTTTTTTTTTCAGATTTTTTTTTTCAATTACGATAGGAGCATTTTATGGTGGTTGTTCAAATTTGGTCGTTGGAATCTTGTTTTTATTTTCAGGAATTCTATACATTAACTTGAATATTGGACGTTAAATATGATTTTGATTTTAATCTAATTCAAAATTCTTAAATTTCAACCTAACAATTTGACTACATTTTCGAAATTTCAGCCAAATTTTTTAGTTTTCGAAGTTTTACCCCAAATTCCCGTTATGTGCCCCGAAAACCCCTCGTACCGAGTCTCACGGATATGTACCAAATTAATAAAATTTTCTAAATTTCAGTTAAATTTTTTAATTTTGACCCCTGAATCGTGTTGTGCGCCCAGAAAATCCCCTTGTACTAACTTTCATTGTAAATCTACCAAATGTATAAGATTTTCAAAAACTTTTTCAAGAATTTGAACCAGCAACCAACTCATTACTGAACTGCGATAGCTCAATTGGTAGAGCACCTCACATGTAATGAGTTGGTTGCTGGTTCAAATCCAGTTCGCAGTGAATTTTTTAGAACTTAATTTCTCGCGTTTTAATTTAATTTCGCATAATAAAAATTAATTTTGATATAACAGATTATCTACTTATCAACGATTCTATAACAGAGACCTCTGTTATATGACATTTTTTCTATTGTTTGAAAAATCTATCTTAGTTGATAAATTCGTGTTTTTGATTTGAAAATAGTGTCTTCAGTGTATTTTTTTTAAATAGTAGCAAAACAGCGTCATCGCTTAAAAAAAGTGTCAAATAGTGTCAATAGTGTGTTGAGCCTATTTAAGCCGAAAAAAGCAGAGAAAGTGCTTTACAGAAAACGTCGGATTGAAAAGTATTCAAAAGTACTGTATTTTGAATGTGATGTTGTCGAAAAACAGATTTCCAGAGAATATCTCGTAAGTGCAAAAAGTGACTAAAAGTCAATATGTGCATTAATAGTGTGACTAATGTTCTTTTGGATTTGAAAGCATTCCAAAGAATTCGATTCATGAGACTTGAAACAATTAAAGTTAAAATTGAAAAAACGGAAATAAATTGGAAAAAAATTTGAAACTCCAAAAAATTTCATCGATTTTAGTAAGTATAAAATGATTTTAGGAAAATACAAGGGAATTCAAAAGAATTTGATGAGATGTTGAAGAATTCAAAATTAGTTTAAAACACTTCAAGACGAATTAAACACAAACTGAAAATTTGAAAAAAAAAATATCAATTGAACTGAATAGAATTGATTTAAATTAAAAGAATCCAGGTAAATTAAAAAAAATGGAGAGAGATTTTAAAAGAATTTGGAATGAATTAGTAAAAAATGAAGGTGAATTTCAAATGAATTGCAGAACATATATTTGAAAATCTCTTTAAGTCTGTTAAAACCTACAAAATCCCTTACTTCTTGTGAATGAATTGTTTAAAATACATTAAAATATTATAAAATCCCGTGAAATTGTATGAAATTTTGTAATATTTTCTTGAGTCGTGGAAAATTTGTTAAAATACCTTGAGAGCTTTTAAAATCCATTAAAATAATTGAAATCTGCAGCATTCTCCTACAGTTCATTTAAATATTTGAGAATATATTGAAACCTTGCAGTTCGTAGGAAATAGTTTAATATATTCCAAAGTTCTCTAAAATTCTTTAAAAGCCCACAAAATTTGTGTTCGTTGCGTCCTTTTGAATTTAAAAGAATTTCAAAGAACTCGATGAAATTTATAAATATGCCAGGTAAATTTTCACGAATTTAGGACAATTTCATAAGACTGCATAACAATTCAACTTAAATTCAGAAAGATTGGAAAAATCCCAAAAATTTCCTTGATTTCATTTAAATTGGATTGAATTTAGTGAAATTTAAGAAAAATGAAAAATATGGCAAAATGCATTAAATTCAGTAAGTTTGAAAAGAGTTTAGAAAAAATTCTAGGAAATTTAGAAGAATTTGATGAAGTGTCGACTTCGAGATGAATCAAACAAAAACTAAAAAGAAATAAAAAAATTCATTGAACTGAATTTTGGAGAATTCGCGTGAATTAAAAAAAAAACAGAAAATTCTGCAGGATTCAAAAAAATTTATACGAATTCAGGTTGAATTCGAAATTAAATCTCGTGAAATTCTATTAAATACGACGATACTTCTTAAAATCCTTGACATTTATTCAAAAAACTTGACAGCTTTTAAAATCTTTCAAAAACAGAGAGATCCTAAAATTTTTTATAAAATCCCTTGCAACCTTTTAGAATATCATGAAATCATGAATTCATGAAAAAGTTTTCATAATAATTCAAAATTTTAATTATAAGTTATTTTTTAATATTTTAAAATTCCCTAAAATATTTCAAATTCTTTGAAAGCTCTTGAAACTTGAAACTTGCCTGAAACTTTGTAAAGTTCTTGTAAATCTCTTGAAATTTTCAAACATACCCTTAGATATTTCAAATCACATAAAATCTTTTGAAATGCCTTGAAATTTATTGAAGCTCTTAGAAATTCCTTTGGTTTTTAAAAATACCTCAAATCTGTCAAATTCTTTGAAATCTTTCATAATACCTTGAAATGTTGGAAAATCTTTTTGAATTCATACGAAATCCATGAATTCTTGTGAAATTTTTTTTGGAAATTCATTGAAATATTATACTATCCCTTCAAATTACATGAAGTCTGATGATATTACCTGAAATCCTGGAAGATTGATCAAAATATCTTGTGAGGTTTCAAAATCCCTTAAAATCATTTAAATCCTCGGAAATCTTATAAAATCACTTGGAATTTTTCGAAATATCATAATAGACCCTACAAAATCGTTCCATATTTTCCAAAATTCCAGGAATCTTTTTAATACCCCATGCAAATTTTTCAAATACCTTAAAATCGGTCAAATCCTTGGAAATTCCTAGAATTTTTTTAAATATTTTAAAGTGCCCTTTTAAAAAGCCCTCAAACATTTAGAATAGTTTTTTTAAATTTGAGATCGAAATGAAATCTACTTTCATATGAATCATTTCATGAAAAAAGAGCATTCACAAATCAATTCACAAATCAAAATTAATTTTCCAAACTACCTCCTTTTCGGCTCATTAGAGACAAATAAATAACAAAGGAAAAAAGAGGATAAATTGAAAAATCTTTTGGAATGCCTCAAAATGTGTAAATCTCTTAAAGTGCTTCAGAATCTTCTGATCCTATAAATCTTCTGGTCCTATAATATCGATCTATATTTTCGAATTTTCAGGAAACTTTTTCATACAATACCCCATGCAAATTTTTTCAAATATCTTGAAAATTCTTTAGAATCTTTTTAAATACTCTGAAATATTTCAAATCCTCTGAAACCAATTAAATATTCCTTATACACTTTTGTCGTGGGTGTGGTGGGCCCACATTGGTAGTAAATATCCACCTAGAAACACTACCCGAATCGGGTAGTGAGGCAATGAACTTTCGAGTTCAAACTGCTAATCAATTTTTTTTTTTTTTATACACTTTTGAAATACTCTTAAAGTTTTCAAATCTTTTGCAATCAATTGAAAAATTGTACAGCTCTTGAAAATGCCTTAGAATCTTTTAAAATACCATAAAATAATTTAAATCCTATGCGTGACATTAAATTACTGAAATCAATTATAAAATTCTTCGGATCTCTCAAAATACCCTAAGATATTAAAAATCCTTCAAAATATTTTGGAATTCCTTGAATTTCTTTAAGCTCTTCAAAATCCTTTGCAATTTTTAAAAACACCCTAAAATATTTCCAATATCCTTTGAAACTTCGAAAATGTCTTGGCATCTTTTAAAATACTCTAAAAGTTCTCAAATCCTTTACAACTTTTTGAAATTCCTTCAAATTATTGAAATTTATTGGAAATGCCTTGGAGTTTTTTCAAATTCCTTAAATATTTATTTGAAATATTTTAAAATTACTTGAAAGTTGAAACATTTTAAAGCTTTTGAAAATGCTTTGAAATCTTCTAAAATACTCAAAAATACTTCAAATCCTCTGAAATCAATGAAATTACTGAAATCAATCGAAAACTTCTTGGAATCTTTTAGAATAATCTAAAAGTTTTCAAATCCTTAAAACTTTTTTTAAATTCCTTGGAACTTGAAATTTTTTTTTTGAAATGCCTTGCAATTTTTCAAAACACTCTAAATGTCACGTAAGAATAATAAATAAAAATAAGAACCTGCTGCCTTGTAACAAAAGTTACTAGTACTAGTACTGGTTTATTGGAGTAATTAGAAATTCTCCGAAATATTTCAAATCCTCTGAAATCAATTAAATTACTGAAATCAAATAAAAAATCCTTGGAATCTTAAAGAAAATTCTAAAAGCTTTGAATCCTCTTTTTTTTTAAATCCTTCGAATTTTTGAAATCTCTTGGAAATACCTTGAATTCTTTTGAAATACCCTAAAATATTCCTAATCTTTAAAAATTCCTTCAAATTATTGAAATAAACACAAAATTCCATGGAATCCTTGAAAATTCCCTTCAATATTTTAAGCCCTTTAAAGTCTTTAAAAATTCCTTGACATTATTGACACATCTTTAAAATGCCTTGGATTCTTTTGAGATACACTTCAATATGCCCAATCCTTCAAAATTTCTTCAAATTATTGAAATTAAGAAAAAAGTTCCTTAGAATCTTTTAAAATACTCTAAAAGTTTTTAAATCCTCATTTTTTTTTGTATTTCTTGAATTGTCGTAAAGCTTTCAAAAATGCCGTGAAATTTTTTTAAATACTCTAAAATATCTCAAATTTTCTTATATCAATTAAATTACTAAATCAATTGAAAATTCCTTGGAATATTTTGAAATAATCTAAAAGTTTTAAAATCCTCTAAATTTTTTTTAAACTCCTTTCAATAATGTAAATCTGGTTACGTCCCGAGCTAAAGGCGAGGGTAGGTTGGAGAATTGGTTAGAATAAGGGAGGCTAGTGAGCTGATTATGGCAGGCTGGTGAGACCTGACCAATTATTTATTTGTGGGTACTTTTTTCACTTGTCAGCTCTATGTGAACTGCGTTAAACCGGCGATCAAAATAACGAAAAGATAGTTACGATAGTAAATTATCTATTATAAAGATAATAATAAGATATATAAGAATAATATATAATAATATAATAAGAATAAGATTGGCAGTTACATAAATCTTAACTTACATGTACCTTCTTACTCGTAGAAGGGCAAGAGAGAGTAGTGGTTTGTCGCTTGCGTCTCTATAATCGGAGGACAACGGCAAAATCCTCTCGCAGAGTTGTTTTGGGTAAAAGCGATTGAATTAACAATCACAATAAACCCGTCGAGCGATACACGGTCCTATATCAGCTACCGAATCCACTCTTGAGTTCTGTTTTCACGTATGTATAACACTGCGGACTCTACCCGGAAATAGACGCATACGACGACCGAAATCGAAGGGACTTAGTTACAACTTGATGATTCGTTACTTAGTTCACGAAGAGTTAAAAGTACGCGACTTGTTCAGAACGACTTGTAGATCATAGTTGTCAGTATACTGCACCTTATTCGTCGAAGAGGGCTACTCCTAGACACTTATCCATAAATATGATAAATAGCCATAAGGACATAACGCATCCTTGTTTAACGCCTTGCATTATATCGAACCAGTTACTCAGTTAGACTCTGTACTCTTTAAGGACTTCCCAAACTTTACTTCTATTTACCTTGTCAAATGATTTTCTAGGTCAACAAATGCACAGAAAACTTTCTTTTCTACTCTCAAGCTTTTTTCTGCGATCTGTCTTCAGCTAAATATTTGATCTGTACATGATCTTCCTGGCATAAATCCACTTTGGACTTCCCATATATTTTGTTCTGCAATTTTCATCACCCTGCGAATAAGTATTTTTGAGTATATTTTACTTGCGGTGCCTAATAAGGTGAGACCTCTGTAATTATTGCAGTTGCTTTTATCTACCTTTTTTTTGTATATTGGTACGATAATCGCTTTTCTCCAATCGTCTGGGACTTCTCCAGTCTCGATACATAAATTTATCAATCCGCCCAACCTGTGAGGTATGTACTCGCCATCGTATTTAGGCATTTCAGCGCTAATACTCTCTACACCAGCAGCCTTAACGTTTTTTAAGTTCTTAATTATATCTCCAACCTCAGTGACACAGACTTTTTCAATTGGGTTTTCTAATGCATTATGTTCTATGTCGCAGTTCTGTTGCTCTATGTCTTCACCTCCTAATAATTCTGAAAAAGAGTCTTTTAACGCGTCTACTATCCCGTCTGTATCATATAGCATTTCACCTTTGCTGTTTCTCATGCTGACAAACTCTGTATTTTTACTTTCCTTCATCTCTTCAAATAATAGTTTCATGCTTCCTTCAAAGTCGTTTTGTATTTCCTTCTCTTCTTCTGTTCTGATTTTATCTTTACTTCCCTTGACTAGTTGTTTAACTTTCCTATTTTCGTGTTTTTAATCATTTTTGAGCCTATTTCTCTCCTCATCGCTAAGACCTGTGATGTTCAATGTTCTCTTGGAGGCTTTTTTCTTTTCTTGCTCGGGTGAGTGAATTTCATAATTCCACCACGCATCATCAGACTTTCTTCCTACCGCTGGCGTACCACATACTTAGGTCGCAGTTTAAAAAATGATATCCCGTATTTAAAATTCAAATACAGACGCGCACTGCAGCCAATCAACGTCACTACAATCAAAGCAAGCGCAGATCAAGGCGGTCCCGTTGGGATCAATGACTTCAACTGAAGAACGAAAAATCGTGACACGTTCCATTACTGTCTAAGGCACTGGTGCCTCGCGTCACACGCATATAGCACGCGAAAACGATAATCGTGACAATAAAAATCGACAATATCGTTGAGAGATTCTATATTAAGGATCCGGTACACATATGACAACAACGACAACAGCAATGACGACGACGGACTGAAATCCACGATAGTATGTTTTCACATACAACTATTGCCTTCTCATTATGTTGAGAATGTGAAAAATTACAGATATTGCCTCTAACATTCATTATGTGCGTCATTAGTTCAAAAATTTATGTATACAATCTCAGTCTGTGTCTAATGTAAGTTATCTTCCAATGTAAACTCATCTAGTCATAGAATTTTATGCTAGAGTAAACAAGTTTTTTTTAAAGAGACGCATTATCTTGCCCTTCACTATCAGTTTCATTCCGTGGTGACACAGTTTCTATTAAAAATGAAAGCAATATTTAATGTCAGTTTCCTAATACTTTGTGCGGTTTTTTCGCAAGAAATGGTGGTTGCATTT
The DNA here is from genome assembly GCA_932195095.1 of Andricus curvator. Classification (NCBI taxonomy): domain Eukaryota; kingdom Metazoa; phylum Arthropoda; class Insecta; order Hymenoptera; family Cynipidae; genus Andricus; species Andricus curvator. The sequence goes on from CAKNYM010050976.1 coordinate 236,328, forward strand.
GATGATAATTTAGGTAAGTGAAATAATAATATTTATGTTTTTTGAAAAATAAATCAATTTTCACTTTCGCTACTTAAAATTGCCCCATCCGTGCGTCAAGAAACGTTAAACAGTACTTGCCAAATGCCACGTCTTCAGAAAAGGTAACATATGGCTAACCACTTCTAATCCGAATTAAACAAAATGATCTTACAGGGATATGATTTAGGACCCTGCGATAAACACAAGCAAAACAAAAAAAAGATTTTCTAAATTGTTTGTGTTTGGGAGGTTCTGAAATGACACGTGTCACGTATCTACTACGATACGTATAGGATGCCATATGGATTCCCGTGTATGTTCTCACATATGTTTCTATATGGGATCCCACATAGATTTCTATACGATTTCGTGTCCCAATATGGACATTCAACTTTATATAGGAATTCATGTGAATTCCCATATAGATCAACATATGGACAAATGCCACGTCCTCAGAAACGGTAACATATAATCAAGCCATTTCTAATCCGGATTAAACCAAATGGTTTTGCAGGGATACGATTTAGGACCCCGTGATGAATATAAGCCGAACAAGAAAAGGATTCTCAAATTTTTAATGTCAGGGAGGTTTTGAAATGACACGTGTTACGTATCTACTACGATTCGTATATAAGATCCCACAAGAATTCCCGTATAGGTTCCCACATATGTTCCTTAGGGTGTTTTTTTCTGGCTTTTTTTTTAAATTCAACTTGGCAACCCTACAAATTGTTCCTTTTGCCGAGAAAATGACCTCTGATTTGTTTCAGAATTAAAAAAAATTATTGAGTGGTCGCTCAAGGCCATTTTATGACAAAAATGCTCATTTCTAATTGAATTGACGCTATTAATTGATTATTCATTTCTGGCGCATATGAATTGTGTTCTTTACATTTCAATATTGTACTCAGATTTTTACAATAACATTCAAAGTTTACTCAAGGCCATTTGAGGGAAAAAATGGCTATTCTTAATTAAATTGCCGCTATTCGTTGATTAATGAATTCTAACGCGCATTAATTTTGTTATTTACAATTCAAGATTGTACTAAGATTTTCTTAAGATTTTTACAATACATTTAAAGGTCGCTCAAGGCCATTTTAGTACATAAGCGGATATTCTTGATTAAATTGACGCTATTTATTCATTATTATTTATTTCTAGCGAGCATGAATTTTGTTCTGTGCAAGTCAATATTGCCCTCAGCTTTTTTTTTCAGATTTTTACAATAACACTCAAGGGTCGCTCAAGGCCATTTGAGGGCAAAAATGGCTATTCTTAATTAAATTGACGCTATTTGTTGAATAATTATTTCTAGCGCGCATGAATTTTGTTCTTTACAAGTCAATACTGCGCTCAGATTTTTTTCAGATTTTGAGCATGACATTCAAAGGTGGCTCAAGGTCATTTTCTTAATAAAATGTTTATTCAATGAAATTGTCTCCAGTTTTTTTCTATAAAGGAGCAGTGTCAATTCATTCCATTTGGCAACAAAAAATTAGACAAGTTGTTTAATAAATTGTTGTCATATTATTTGAAGGACATTCAAGGTCATTTCCGAAAAAATGAGCTTTTTGTAAATTGTGATAATGAAAAACAATGCTAACACTTGCATATTAGATGGTAGTTTATCGCCAACTAAGTTTTCCTCTTTCTTTTCCAAAAGGTAAATCATGACCCCTTCTTCTGCACTTATTATAATTAATTCTTCGTGATTACAATTTGACAGCAAAACTTGATTATATATTAATAAAGCTGCAATATCCTACTTTTTTTAACGTTCTCCATTTTTAATTTAAAGCAAAATTTAAAAAAATAACTACCATGAAAAAAAACAAGTTTTTGAATGACCATTTTTCGCAAAATGACCTTGAATGACCCTAACGTAATATGAAACAGAGTTATTAAACCTTTTGACTAATTTTGTTGCCGCCGTTTTACAGGGATTTGATTTAGGACCCCGCGATAAACATGAGTCAAAAAAATCTGCCCGCTGCGCGGACACATTCTGATAGCGCGCGGCTTGCTTCGCTCGCAAGTTTGAGCGCGCCTAGGGCGCGCACCTGTTGGATCTCGCGCTTCGCGCTCGATAATGTGTTTGCCTCCCAATACGCGCTAGGTCATTGTACTTCCCCACATTTTTGTATAAAACTTTTAAAATTGCAGGTCAAACAATCGAAAACTGAAATTTAGTGACTGTAAATTCTCTTTTGTTAAAACTCCTTCGGCTTTAGAGAACACATGCTCACCACGCGTCTCGTGAGAAAAAAAGGCCGAAAGCAAATTTTTTGACTGAATTTAGGCAAACAATTTTGCTATTAAACATTTTATTGTACCTTGTGTCTTTTTTCCAAAATTTTAATTTGTTTATTTGTAACGTCATTTCTCACGATTGAAACAAAAACACCATTTTTTTCGATACATCTTTTGTTGCATCTTGCATAGTTTGACCGCAAAATGGAATTTTTTATTTTTCATTATGTTTTGTGCGCTCAAAATTTGAATTTTTGATTTTTCAAGAAAATTCAATTCTACAATTCCTCTTGTTAACTCAGAGGATTCAGAGAATTCAGGAAATTCAGAAGACTCAAGGAATTCAGGGTAGTAGTAGTAGTAGTATACCATTAAACCATTTCCCTTTCAGGGTAGGCGTGACACTACCCGATTCGGGTAGTGTTTCTAGGTGGATAGTTTTTTGTAGTAAATAACTACAAGTGTGGGCTCACCACACCCACGATGTGCCAACAGCACGCAGTATTCTCGAATGGTCACACATCCATGTACTAACCGCGCCCAACGCTGCTTAACTTCAGTGATCTGACGAAAGCTGGTTTTTTCAGCGTGTTATGGCCAGGGAATTCAGGGAATTCACATAATTCAGGGAATTCAGGGAGTTCAGAGAATTCAGGGATCTCAGAGAATTCACGGAATTTGAAGAATTCAGGGAAGTCAGATAATTGAGGGAGCTCAGAGAATTCAGGGAATTTAGAAAATTCAGAGAATTCAGGGAATTCAGAGAATCCAGGGAATTCAGAGAACTCAGGAGTTCAGAGAATTCAGGGAATGCAGAGAATTCAGAGAATTAAGGGAATTCAGAGAATTCCACGCGTAAGTCCCGACATGTTCTATCCTCGGATCGTGTGGTGCAATGTTGCATACTGTTTTCTCACTCTTTCCTTCCCTAAAAGCAAGTACAAATAAGCAGTAATTCAAATTTCACATTATATTTTATGTCTTCAAAACAGTTTTCCTGATAATATTCAACGTGTTTTAAAGCCAAAATTAACCATTTTTGGAGCCCGCGAAAGGCCTCGCCATAAGATTCCATGTTTTTTGACACGTCTTTAAACAGCGATAATTCAAATTTTCACCTGGAAAGGACCCCTAAAAAAGGCATTATGTGAAAGAGGACATATTTCTCCGTCAAAAAAAAAAAAAATAATAATAATTTTTACGATTTTTCATCTGATCGATCCAATAGCCGGACTACTTTAAATGATACTAATAAATTACATAACTTGTATCATTCTTGCAGAATTATCATCAGTTCCTCACAATCGACAAAAGCGAATGGAGGCTCCACCCGCAATTATAGCAAATAATGATTTGCCGCCGTTGCTTGCATATAATCTACGCGAAGTGCATCTGATTGAACCCACCAGAGTCAAGATAACTAGGAATGGTGCTATTGTTGGCAATGGCTACGCAATACATCCATATCTCGTCTTAACGCACCGTGCATTTATAGGCGACGGGCGTAAATATGGTGTTTTGATGTATCTGAAATATGGAAGAATTTACCAACCTCAACGGGTAGAACATGCTTACCCAGACCCTGATGACCAATTTGTCGTGATTCTACTTAAAGACCCTCTTCTGTTAGATGTCCCTGACCCTGGTGCCATTGCAGATTATCCGAATTCAGTTCCTCCATGGGCTCATCATGTAGCGGAAGAGTGGATTCGTACGGAGCTAAAGCATCTTCAACCGCTCCTTGCACAAAATCTACATGACTTACATTTTGATCATCCAACCGCAGTCCGGATAACGAGCAATGGTGTGCCTACCGACCCCGGGTATGCAATACATCCTTATATCGTCATGACGCGCCCTCGTTTCTTGAGGCGTTATTATGGTGTTGCATTGCGAATCGAAAGTACAGGAGAGCTAAGGCCTCACCGTAAACAAATTCAATACACAAGGATTCATGAAGACGTTGTCGCAATTCTAATGCTGGATCCTGTCATGTTAACACAAGATGCATCTGTTGCTTTTTCTGAAGCGCATTATTCACACGAAGCTATTACTTGGGTTCGTGCTGTGGCGGAACATTGGAAGCATACGATGCTTATTGATCAAGAGAATTATTACAATGAGAATAAAGTTTGAATTCGTTCGACACGTTATCAGTCGTAGGCAACGCATTAGCGTTACCCTTGGGGTCAAGGGCATTCATTTCAATCTGGGAACAGTGGGTACTGCGTGAAAGTTCAAGAAAGTATACAACTAGGATGCCCAAAAGACTTAATTTGGAAATTCCCTGAATTTTCCCTGATTTCTACCTGACCAATTCTTTATTTTCCTTGACCATTAACATTCAAAGACGAGATTTTTAATTTTGTAGTATCTTTACTATAGAATCTTTAATAAATAGAATAAAACAATTTCAACTTCATTTGTTGATTTCAACCAAAAAATGACCTATAAAGATATAATTTTTCAACCAAAAGAAAAATTCTTAACTAAAATATAATAGCTGATATTTAAAATAAAAATAAAACAAAGAATTTCCAACAAAATTGTTGAATTTTCAACCAAAGAGCTGAAATTTCAGAAGCATAATTAGCATTTCAATAATATAGTCCAATTTTCAACCAAATAGTTCAATTTTCAACCTGCAAAATCCAATCAGATAATGTCTTCTGCTCTGTGTATAGATTTTCAAGTTTAAATTCCGGAAAATTAAAAAAAAATTTATAGGCCAAAAATTATGTTGAATTTTGTCTAGGTATACACTTCTTCACAGGAAAAACATAAGGGAATTTTTGTTGCAGGTAATTTTCATGTAGGTAAAGTTTAATTTTTTCGCATCGAAACAAAACACGATTCAATAGAGTTGACATGGTAAACATTTCCAGTGTGGTGGGTAAATGTTAAGACGTGAAGGTAATTTTTGTTACAGGTAAAGATTACTCTGAAATCGCTGTAAGTATTACATTTTTTATGCTGGTAGTAAATTAAAATACATGGAGAAAATTCTTTCATTAGAATTTACCCAGTTGGTTCGGTAAATGGAGGACATTACTGCATTGAGATAAAGTGAATAGTTATTTTAAGATTTAATACAAAATAGAGTATATACCTGTATATTATAAAATAAGGCCAAGTAATGTAACTTTTAATTAAATGAATAATATAAAGTTTACTTTCATGTGATATTAACTATTTACATCAAGGGAAGTATGGATTGCAAATTTTTTTCCAGATATTTTCACTTTTATTAGGAAAGGAATGGCACACCAGTAAGGTAAAATGAAAGCGCTAGAGACGTTAACTGGCGTCGAAACAGAACTGCACATTAAAGCATTCAAAATATAACTCTTTTGAATCTTAAACTTTTGGCATTTTTAACTCCGAAGTTTTTAATTCAAACGCATAATAATTTATACGTAGAAAATAGAAGCTTTCTACTCCTTCCAATATGATAATGCGAAATTAAATTCCATTTAACTACACAATTTTGAAATTTAAACTTTCACCAATTGAACAGTTCAAAATTTAGCTCAATGAAAATTATTTTAAAATTCAACAATATCGTTCTTCCCATTTATAAAATATTAAAAACAAAAATGTTCTCGTTTCAAAATCAGTGCAAATATTATAATTACGAAATTTACTAGCCTCTAACATAAGAAAATTTTTTTAAAGAAGTTCCTCTTTTAATTCGGAAAAAATTAAATAATAATATTTCTTCCGTTCCTTTTGAAGAAGTGCCTACACGTACCGAAAAAATCTGGCTAATTGTACCGAAATTTCGGTACTTGCAGCCACAGCCTTCTTTTAAAATTAGAATTGTAAAATTAAAAAGTTTTTTATATATAAATGCTGTTAACTTGAATGATTTAAATTCAAAATCGTTTCAAATCAATAAGAATTCAACCCTTTCACTCACAAATTAAAATTTTGTTCAAAGAAAATAACTGAAATTGTAATGTTCAAAGTTGAACTTTAGCACTTTGAAATTTAAGCGATGCAAGGTTTTCTATTTAAAAAAAAATTTAGTTTCAAATTGTTCATTTTTGAATATATGATTTTCAATTGCTAGTTTCTAATAAACAGACAACTATTACTAAATATTAAAAATGGTTCTTTTTATTTAACTGAATAATTTCAAATTGAATGTGTTATAGATGGAATATTTCAGATGAAAAAAATTTGAATAGGATTTGCGAATGAAAGCGTTTAATTCTGAATATATTAATTAACAATTATTAAGAACTTGAGATTAGTTCATAAATTTGTAATCGGAAGTTTAAATTTGTTTAACACTCAACTTATTTGTAAGTTATACTGCCCTAATAAATTTTCATATTTGATAAATTAAAAGAAATGTTATTTCTAAAATAAATGGTGAATTTTTCGTTATAACATGTATATATATATATATATATATATATATAATGGCAGTAATTACCAATCTTTCAGTTTTTAAGAAATATAACAAATTCTGAAGTTGTCTATTTGCTCGGAAGTTATTGGCTTTACTCTATAGTAATCCATTCGCCACTAATATTTTATTATGCATTGAGAGATTTAGTGAACTTTTTTCATAAAGAATTGATTTTCCAATTTTATCATAAATGATGCAAGTTATTACGAAAATTAAGTAAAATGTACTTTAGTATAACTTTTTTATACTTGAACATTTTTATCGTAGGGTAAGGAGGGGCAGCGCCGACCGGTGGGGCGAAGGTAACTTTGCTTATAACATCGCTATTATTTAACAATTTTCATTCTACTTTGCATTAAATAAATCTGTTTTATTATAGAGATAGCGTTACTTACTGATATCTTGAAAATTGACGTTGTAAAAGAAAAATTATGCAGAAAAGAGTTTTGACAACGAAAGAATGGAAGATTCGCTGGCAGAAATGTAAAGTTTTCGACGTTAATGGCAATACTTACAGTATGAAAATTTGACATTTTAACAGATAAAACAATATCACATTATGTCATTATAATAATTGAACGTAATACAAGTCCAAAGTGTATTTAATATCGTAAATAATTGAGGCCTCACCAGTGGGGCAAGCCCGACCAGAATAATAGTTTACACGTGCTTAGGTTATAAACGTATCATAAGTTTGGTCGATAAGTCATCGGTAATGTAGAACAGCCACTTATCTTCTGGGCTACATGCAAGAAACTCTATTATATATTATTATTTTCAATCCGTCGGTAGAGCGGGTGTTCTGTACTGGTACGGTAGAAACCTTTGCGCGTACTCCGTCTCTAGTTGAATGTCAACTAATAAGAGGTTATATCACAGCTATCACTATTTTTATTAAAAATAACTTATTCTTCTTGCTGAATATGTCTAAAGGTAATTTTTCCAATACATAAAATACCACAGACGCGGAACATCATGTTTTCCACTCTTCAGATGTTTTGATTTTCATAAAAAGCTGCGGTTGGCTTTGCCCTCCGGTGTGGGGCAAAGCCGACGAAATACAGCTTGTCAGAAATAATTCAATTATTAAATCATTGTTTTATTCATATAATTGTTACTTATAGAATTATGATGTACAATAATGTAGGACTCGAAATGGGAAAAAAATGGATCAATTCCACATCTTATTAACTTTAAAAAAATCATTGACTGTTAACTGGTCGGCGCTGCCCCTCCTTACCCTATCTGTTGTTGTTTACGCAAAAATGAGTAGATTCTTTTATTATAAGAAGAAAATTATCCTCTCTATAAAAAATTTCAGGCCTTTAGAAACTTCAAAGTCTCTTTCTTATTGAAAGCTAAATTAAACAAAAAATTCTCAAGAAATATAATTTTTTTCCTTCTGCGAAAATCTGTTTTTAATTTTTTTCGTATAATTTTTTTAACATATCGCATAATTTACTAAAAAAAATATTTTCTCTCTTATATATTCTGTGACTGTACTTTTAGAACATGTCTAATTTGACATGGATTCTTCCTATAGACAAAAATGGTATGTAAAATATTTTTCATAAAATGATTGAAAGTATTAAGTATACATTTCATTGTTTAAAAATTTAGATAATATCTTCCATTTGTAAAAATATTAAAGTTTTAAATTTAACTGCTCCATTTGTGATTAAAAATTGATGTTTTTGGGTTTAAATTCAACCATTTATGCAAAAAGATTCGAAGAAAAAAATACAAAACTGAAAATTAATCAAATCAAATTTGAACTAACATCACATCCATTGCTCAAAGTACTCAGGTGGAAATTTATGTAATTTGTTAAAAATTCGTCTTTTTCGGTAGAAAATTAATCTTTTTGGTTGGAAATTCAAATATTTGGTTTAAAATTCATGTACATATTTTATTCAAAATTCTTCTTCTCTGATAGAAAATTAATCTTCTTGTTTAAAAATTCATCTTTTTGATTGAAAATTTAAATATTCAGTTGAACATTCATCAGTTTTGTTGAAAGCTCATATTTTTGGGTGGAAAATTCAACATTTTCTATGACATTTTTTTTTGTTTGAAAAATGTATCTTGGTTGATAAATTCGTGTTTTTGATTTGAAAATAGTGTCTTCAGTGTATTTTTTTTTGAAATAGTAGCAAGACAGCGTCATCGCTTAAAAACAGTGTCAAATAGTGTCAATAGTGTGTTGAGCCCGAGGCCTTAATTTGTAATTTATTATTCTAAGGTCTGCCACAGCCTAATTTATTTGAAAAAAGTGACCTATTTAAACCGAAAAAAGCAGAGAAAGTGCCTTACAAAAAACGTCGGATTGGAAAGTATTCCAAGGTATTGTATTTTGAATGTGATGTTGTCCAAAAGAAGATTTCCAGAGAATATCTCGTGAGTGCGAAGAAATAATTTTTAATTCGATTTTTTTTTGCAGCAAGACTAATTTCTAATCCAAAAAGTGACTAAAAGTCAATATGTGCATTAATAATGGAAAAAATTTTAAAACTACAAAATATTTCATTGATTTTAGTAAGTTTAAAATGATTTTAGAAAAATACAAGAGAATTCAAAAGAATTTGATGCCATATTGAAGAATCCAAAATTATTTTAAAAAACTTCAAGACGAATTAAACACTAACTGAAAATTTGAACAAAATATCCATTGTAATAATTCAGGGTGAATTTCAAATGAATTCAAATTAATTGCAAATCATATTTGAAAATCTCTTCAAATCTGTGAAAACCTATGAAATCCCTCACTTCTTGTGAATTAATTCTTTAAAATACATTAAAATATTATAAATTCCCGTGAAATTGTATGAAATTTTGTAATATTTTTTGGAATCGTGGAAAATTTGTTAAAATACCTTGAGGGCTTTTAAAATCCATTAAAATAGTTAAAATCTTCGGAAATCTCATAAAATTCATTTAAATATTTTAAAATATATTGGAACCTTGCAGGTCTTAGGAAATAGTTTCATATATTCCGAAGTTCTAACAAATTCTTCAAAGTCCCAGACAATTTTGTTCAATTATCTGAAAGTCATACAAAACACTTTAAAATATTTTAAATCCTTTGAAATCTTTCAAAAAATTTTGAAACTTTTTAAGGCTCTTGAAAATTCCTTGGAATTACAAACAAAAAAATCTTAAATCTTTAAAATCCTTTCAAATTATTGAAATCTATTAAAAAATTTCTTGGAATATTTTGAAATATTCTGAATGATTTCAATAAAATTCTGAAAGTGACTGTTTAGCAGCCCTAATTATTCTCGACAGAGACTTAAAGTTCTTCTTACAGAAATTCCCTGACTTCTGCCATTTTTTCAAAAACCTTGACTTTTTCCTGATTTCCAAGGCTTCCCTAATCTGCGGTCACCCTGGTTTCATCAAGACATATATATTATTAGGGTTTCCGCAAAACTTCATTTTCAAAATTCCCTGGCCATTAATATTTAAAGGCCAAAATTCTGAACTTGGAAGTTTATACATAAACAATCTTTTATAATAGGATTAAAATAAATTTGAATTTATAAATTTTCAAAATCTAGGCTTCCACAGCCTAATTTGTTTGAAAAAAATTAAAGAGTGACATTTAAACCAAAGGAGTGACCAAAAGCGATTAATTTTCAACCCAAAGAATGACTAATAATGACTTATCATGATTAATAATGTGTCAAATGTCCTTCTGAACTTAAAAGAATTTTAAAGAACTCGATTGAATTTATAAAAATTCCAGGTAAATTTTAACGAATTCAGAATAATTTCATAAGACTTCAAAATAATTCAAAATAAATTTAGAAAGATTAGAAAAATTTCCTTGATTTCAGGTAAATTGGAGTGAATTTAGTGAAATATAAGAAAAATGAAAAAAATGGAAAAATGTATTAAATTCAGTAAGTTTTAAGTGAGTTTAGGAAAATTCTAGGAAATCCAAAAGAATGTGATGAAGTGCCTACTTCAAGATGAATCAAACTAAAACTAAAAGGAAAAAAAAAAAAAATACATTGGACTCAATTTTGAAGAATTCACGTGAATTAAAAAAAAAACAGAAAATTCTGCAGAATTCAAAAGAATTTTAATACTATTTATACTTCTTAAAATCCTTGACATTTATTCAAAAACCTTGACAGCTTTTGAAATCCTTCAAAACAGAGAAATCCTCGGAAATTTTATAAAATACCCTCAGATATTTCAAATCCCTTCAAATCTTTTGAAATGCCTTGAAATTGATTGAAGCTCTTAGAAATTCCTTTGGTTTTTAAAAATACCTCAAATATTTAAAATTCTTTGAATTAATTGAAAATTCCTTGGAATCTTCATCATTTAAATCCTCGGAAATCTTATAAAATCACTTGGGATTTTTCGAAATATCATAATAGGCCCTACAAAATCGTTCCATATTTTCCAAAATTCCAGGAACCTTTATAATACTCCATGCAAAATTTTTCAAATACCTTAAAATCGGTCAAATCCTTTGAAATTCCTAGAAATTTTTTCAATATTTTCAAATTTCAATTTGAGATCGAAATGAAATCTACTTTCTCATGAATATTTCATGCAAAAAGAGCATGAAATACATTCAGAATAAAAATTAGATTTCCAAACTACCTCCTTTTCGGCTCATTAGAGACAAATAAATAACAAAGGAAAAAAGAGGAAGAATTGAAAAATCTTTTGGAATGCCTCAAAATGTGTAAATCTCTTAAAGTGCTTCGGAATCTTCTGAAGTACCCTGAAACATTTTTAATAATTTCAAATTCTATCAGGTTTTTGATACAGTACCTCATGTAAATTTTTTCAAATCTCTTGAAAATTCTTTAGAACCTTTTTAAATACTCTAAAATATTTAAAACCCTCTGAAACCAATTAAATATTCCTTATACACTTTTGAAATACTCTTAAAGTTTTCAAATCCTTTCAAATTAATTAAAACATTTTAAAGCTCTTGAAATACTCTAAAAGTTATCAAATCCTTTACAACTTTTTGAAATTTCCTCAAATTATTAAAATTTCTTGGAAATGCCTTGGTGTCTTTTCAAACTTCTTAAATATTTATTTGAAATATTTTTAAATTACTTGAAAGTTGAAATTTTTCAAAGCTTTCGAAAATGCCTTTTAATCTTCTAAAATACTCAAAACTACTGCAAATCTTCTGAAATCAATGAAATTACTGAAATCAATCGAAAACTCCTTGGAATCTTTTAGAATAATCTAAAAGTTTTCAAATCCTTAAAACATTTTTTAAATTCCTTGGAACTTAAATTTTTTGTTTGAAATGCCTTCACATTTTTTTAAATACTCTAAAATATTTCAAATTCTCTGAAATCAATTACTAAAATCAATTGAAAATTCTTTGGTTTCTTGAAATTTTGTAATCTCTTTCAAATCACATGAAAATTTCAAAAACAGCCTAAAATATTTCAAATTCTTTAAAATTCCTTCAAATTATTTAAATAAAAAAAATTTATTGGTGTAATTAGAAATTCTCCAAAATATTTCAAGACCTCTTCAAACTTTAAAAATCACTTAAAACATTTTAAAGCTTTCGAAAATGCCTTGAAATCTTTTAAATTACTCTAGAATATTCCAAATCCTCTGAAACCAATTAAATTACTGAAATCAAATGAAAAATCCTTGGAATCTTAAAGAAAATTCTAAAAGCTTTGAATCCTCTATTTTTTTTTTAAATCCTTCGAATTTTTGAAATCTCTTGAAAATACCTTGAATTCTTTTGAAATACCCTAAAATATTCATAATCTTTAAAAATTCCTTCAAAGTATTAAAATAAATACAAAATTCCATGGAATCCTTGAAAATTCCCTTAAATATTTTAAGCCCTTTAAAGTCTTTAAAAGTTCCTTGAAATTATTGACATCTCTTTAAAATACCTTGAATTCTTTTGAGATACACTACAATATGCCCAATCCTTCAAAATTTCTTCAAATTATTGAAATAAATAAAAAAGTTCCTCAGAATCTTTTATAATACTCTAAAAGTTTTGTTACTCTAAAAATTTTCTTCTTAAAATCACTCAGCAACTATGCGATGTCATAAACTCTCGTATAAAGGATGCGGCGACATGTTCATGCTCTCACGTATCACAACATTCCTCCATTTGTCTGGGGTATGTGTCATTACTTTCAATATGCTTGTATGGTGATTTTGATCTTATTTTCTTTTGGATTAATTTCTTCTTCCTTGTTTTTCAGGCCATCGGGTACGAGCGCGAGGTTTTGTTTTTACGGCCGTTTCTTATTTATGGATACTCCTGTTCTTACTTGCAAGTGCGGACATGTGTGGACCGATTACGGTATTACGAAGATTGAATGTGTATGGGTCAGTGACCTGGAATATGGCGATTTGGATGAAGAAGATTGAGTTTTACCACTTTTATACACTTAAGCCAAATTACACTTCTTGCCCAGTTTTTTTCACGAATTAAAACTATATATCCATAATTTCTTTCTAGGATCGATGACCTCAGTTCCTAATTTCCAGTTCTGTCATTACTAATTACTTTTCTGCTGATGTCATTGATCCGAAGGCTTGAACATTTATTATACAGCCTATTCCTTAGAATTAATGTTATACGTTAGTAAACTATTGAATTTGATTCTCATAAGTATTTTTAATAATATCATTATCTTAACGTTTTTCCTGAAGAGATCGGTTCCTTATAGGTTAACGCTTTTCTCTCGAATTCCATTGACAGTAATATATATTTATATGCATGACTCTAAACATGTTTGTTGTCAATTAGTTTCTCCATTTATTTCTTTGTTCCCAGAAAAAACAAAATTTCGATGTTTTTATTTAACCTATAAGGTTACTTCTTTTGTTTCTACTTAGTGTTAATTATAGTTCCGATAATAGTTTTAACCTGTTACGTGCTCTAGGAGGCGCGTTATTCTTTTCTTCTTTCTTGGTATTGGTTTCTTTGTTTATAAAGGTGTGGTGTTTCTCTTCTTCTGTTATTCATCTGTTGCTTATCGCGTTGGATTACATTTCTCGTTCCGGCGGCCATAATGAATGATGACTGCATGCAGGTATTTCTTGAAAGTAGTACGTAGTAAGTACTTGAAAGCTTCTCTCGACATTTTGTCGGAGTGCTGTTGCGTTTCCACTGGTGTTCCTCTAGCTATGCAGGCGGAGTCTGAATGCTGAGATAGTGCTTCACTTACTGGTCGGCCATAATGGATGGCAACGTCATGCCTGACGCTGGTCGTTTGTTCTACTGGCATCAAGGTTAGTCTTTCCGTGGTTACGGTGTGCGTTTGGTCAGCCACACTTAGCGTGTGTTGGGCTTATATTTGCTAATATTTTAATTTGGTTATGTAAAGTTTTGGTAGATTTTATGATCAAAATTATAAAAAAAACAAGGTGCCCTTGAATGGTGGAGTCTGGTCTTGTAGATGATTAAATGATAATCTGGATTACTTATGCTATCCGGACGTCGGTTATTGGGATATGCGCCTGTGGTGTTGATGCGTTTTTTTACTTTACTGCATTGTATTCCTTGCTTGTTGTCATTTGGCAGGGGTCGCATTTCTTCCTCAATTTGACCGTTGTGCTGTGATTTTGCCTTTCTTTATGATTTCTTGCAGGTGTTGGCTATCGCTTTTCTTTTTCTATATATAATCATTATTGATATTACTACAGATATTCCAGAGATTATTCCTACTATCATGTGATTTTTGGCTGGTTGTATCTGTAAATTATTTTCTTGTGTGGATATGAGTTTTGCGAATTTTTGTATCACAGTTGATATATTAGTTTTATGTAGTTAAATTCCTGGGCTGTATATGTATTCTTCCTTGTGTGTGTTTATTGTTATCCCCGTCAGTATAGTGTATTTTGCACTTGCAGTACATCCATTTCCCAATTGAAATATTCCGGAATGTGAGAGATATTCCCTCTTTTTTTTCTTATCAGGACAATTGATACTGATAAGCTCCGGTGTGTTAATGGAATATAACCATGCTTGAAGAAAGGGTATTAGCATCAAAAATGAGTCTTCCTGTAATGTGACTCTTATATTGCAATCTTGTAATGCTGTTACCGATGGCGTAATTAACATAGTAATTTCACAATGATTAGTGGTTGATGTAGTATGTATACGCTGAGTTGCTTCGAAAATTGTTTTATATACAGTTTTTATGCAAGAATTTTGATATTCTCGATTAGATGAAAAGAATTTTTGATCATCAGGTGATATAGCTATGTATGGTTGTTTGGGTAGTATATATGCGGTTCCAAATATATTTCCAATCAATTTTTGAGGTACTGGATACGGATGTATTTTATACAATTGATAGGATTTTCTTTCTATCAGGGGAATGTCTACTGATATCATTAGTTTGTTTGAGTGGTATCCGACATCAGCCTCACCTATTTGATGCAAATATTTGGCTGTAATATGTTTACTGTATATTAGAAATTCATATTCACTTGTTTCTTTGTGCATTTCTGTTATTATCTTTTTCAACTAATTGTTGGTTATAAGGGCTGGATGCATTTTCCTTACACTAGTATTTTCTGCGATTTTGACGAATTGAAAGAGAGTGTTAATTAAATGGTCGAGTTTTGCCTCTACATGTGCTGTCCATTGCCTCATGTAATTGAGATACATTAGATCTTTAATTTCCTTCTCTTGATTTTTCATGTAATTGTTCATTTTTCCAATATTGCTTGCATTTTTTGAATCTCATTGGTTCTTGCGGATAATTCTTCGTGTATTTCATCAATCTCTGCTTTGACTATTTGCGTTTGTTAGCCTAAAATCCTTTTCAAATTATTCTGTCTGTTGTAGAGCTGGTCAATATTATCTGCATACTCTTCTCCATCTTCTAATGTGAGGAGTCCAACCACTCGTCCTAGAATTGATCCTATGAATCCTAGCATTGGTACTCGACGTTTACTCATCGATCTAGGCAGAGATTTACTTGTTGGTTTGTGGTACTGAATTTCAGATAGGAATCTGTTCAGATTGTTGTATTCCTTTTCTATTTTATGAAGTTTATTACTTAAAATATCAAGCTTCACTTCATTTTTGCAGTCTGCTTTTATGAATATTTTCATACACGATAAATAGTTGCTGTTAATATTTTGTTCCATGTTCTCAGTATCGCAATGATGCGTAAAATCTCCAATATCCAAAAATATCATAATTCTCCAGTAATTCCGCGTTATATGTATGGAGTCCAGCTTTTCGTAGAACAATCAGGAATTATCTGTTAATCGTTGAATGTGTCTGTGTCTGACGTCCAGGGAAAATTGGCAGCAGAAGAAATAGGATCAATTTCCACTGGAGATGGCCTGATGTTGAATTCAACCAGTCCATCTGTCCGTTGAAAATTTATATTAATATTGCTTATAATGATTTGTTTATAGTTAGCTCAATCTTCTTTTTAGTGGAAAAGGAAAGAAGAGAAGGCAACCTCCAATTTCTCTTCCTTTTATTTTTCTTCCGTTTTTCTTTGTTTTGTTTGATTATTTCTTTTATGTTAATGTTATGGAAAGGGGAAGTGGAAAGGAAACCTCCAAATTGTTTTATATTTTTCAGATTTTTGGGTGTGGGAAAATTTTGACGGCCTCAATTTTCTTTGGATCGGGTTTCACATCTTTGCTGCTGATTATGTGACCTGAGTAAGTGATCTCTTTAAATAGAAATTCACTTTTCTCGGCCTGAATCCATAGATTTGCTTCTTTTAATCTCTTTAAGAGACGTTTCACCTTCTTTTCGTGTTGTTGTAGAGTTTCTGCGTAGATTACTATATCGTCGAGATAGACGAATAGTTTTACCCCTTGTAGTCCTAAGAGCACTTGGTCCATTAATTGTTGACAGGTCGCATGTGATTTTTTTCAATCCCATAGGCATTCAAATGTATTCGTAATGTCCGTTAAATAATGAAAAAGGGGTTTTTGGTCTATCGGCAGGGTCTAATTCAATTTGGTGAAAGCCACTGGCTAAATCAAAAACCGTAAGTATTGAGCTCTACCCAAGTAATCTAATATTTCCGTAATATTCGGAAGTGGGTAAGCATCCCCAATAGTCGTCTAATTTAGTAGTCTGAAACCAATCACCACTCGATATTTCCTCTTTCCTGTATGATGGGTATGTAGTCACTAGTATGTATTTCATGGTTAACTGTGTGTGTGGGACTGTGGGGTGTTAAAGATCCTCCAGTTAAATGAAAAACATCCGGATATTCTCTGATTATTTCTCTTACATGATCCAATTTTTCTGGATTAAAATTTTTCAATTCTAGAATGTTTAAGATTGCTTGTACTCTATCTTCTAGTGGTGAATAATTTTCATCTATGGAGTATTCGTCTGATTCATCCGCTGGTAGTTGATAATATTCAAAAGGATTGAGTTCTTTTGGATCTATTTCGACTTCAAAGTCTTCTTCGGTAGTGTTTATGGCATAGATGTGACATACCCTGTTGGAATTTAATACTACTGCTTCTCCCACCAACAGACCCTCTGTTGATTTTATCAAGGGTATATCCTTCCTTTACTTCTTAGTTTAAAACTCTTACAGGCACGACTAGACGCAATTTTGCTTTTATTTTAAATTTTCTTGATCCTGTTTCTTTATAGTCAGTTATTTGATCCTGCGCGAGTCTGGACTCTTTGTCGATAAAAGGGTTAGGCCTGGTAGGGTTGGAGTGGGTTACCAGGGTGTTATGCCAGAATAAGATTCCCACTCTTTCTTGTCTAAGGTATTCTCTTCCCGGAATTCCGTCCGTATTAATAGGAAAATCCGGCGCATCTACCTGAAAAACTACTATGGCATTTTCTATAGGTACTTTTATGGTACGTATGGTGGAGATTCTGATGGACGTAATTCCTGTCATGTCTATGGCTTCATTTTCGGTTATTAATCAATCCTCATCTAGTGAAGTTATTTTTATAATGTTAACGTCGGCTTCTGTATCGATTAAAAACGGTGCTTTCTTCATGAAATTTGAGGATGAAAATCTCACAACTGGGGTTTCTCGGCTGAGTTTGGTATGGAAAGTTCTTTTTGTTTCATTATAATTTGTACGCTCGTTTGACGCTTGTCTTTCAAATCGCCCGTCGTTGCGTCTGTGCGGCGAGCGGAGTGGTCGTTTAAATTATCGTTGTTTGTTCGATTAGCAGATTGTAATCGGGGTGGTGTGTTGTTTCCTCCCTTGTAATAATTGGCATATCCGTTATAGTGTCCGGGCGAAGTTGGATAATAAGAACGCTTTATTATCCCTGGTGGGTGCTGCTTGTGATCCCAATTGTTAATATAATCCGGATTTTTTGCAAAACGAACATGTGGGCTAGGCCTACGATCCCTTGGTCCTGAATATTTGGGTTGAGTATATCTAGAATCATGATGATATCTTGTGTTGTAATGCGGATTTAATTTTTGCCTTGATTCATATTCAAGAGCGACTTTCGGGGCAGCTCTAGGTTTGTGGGGTTGCGTGCTTCCACCAACCCTGAAATACTATCTGGCAGTCCGCATTTGAAGGCTTCGAGCGCGCAATCATTTAAGGGGGCTAATAGTTGCTCCACATTGGCATATTTATCTTCCAGTGCAGCTTGCGCTCCTGATTTCGGAAGTATCACGCGATCAAATAACTCACTGACATTTTCTTCTCTTCTCATTCTAATTGTAGAGATTTCATGCAAGTACCACGAATATGTCTTTCGTGGGGCAAAACGTTGTTTTAGATGCTTGACTAAATTACTGTTGATTGCGAAGTTTTATCCGTGAACGCTATCTCTGGCCGCACTCTATACTCGGGCTGAAACAGCTCTAAGGTATTGTTTCTCGCAATTCGCTGGTACTAAAGATTCTCCGTTTACTATGTCCTGAATGAAATATCTAACAGGCATTTTTTTCCATCATGGGTAGAAATGTTTACTACCCCTTGTTATATGGCCAAACACTCGGCCATGGATGTCATCATGGCTTCACTGAGTGTTCGATTGATATCGCCGCCAAAAGTAGATTCCCAGATAACAATATGCGCACACGGTGCCACGCACGGTGCAGGCATGAGTGCAAATAAATCGTCACGCGTGTCACGCAGTTCACCAAACAGATGTGTCCGCATATGCGTGACATATGCGTCGCACGTTGTGCGAGTCGCACGCGTGTCGATGAAGTGCATCCCTTCTACAAAGATGGGTTTTAAACGATCCCAATCGTATCTATCCTTTCTTTCTACAAGGGCATGCTAAAACTGCAAATGACATTATGCTTTTTTATGTTTTTTCATATATACACGTGGAAAAACTGAGATTTTACTTAACCTAATATTTAATTTCCTGCCATTTAAACGAAAATATATATTTATATTTTTCTTTACTTACCAGTTTCTTTAACATAATTCGTGGCACGCAAACATTAATTAAGGCTCAAATATACGAAGAATAATATCGCAATGATCGAGTTCGTTGAAATTTTATAACAATTAACTACTGGAAAAGCACGAGTATACACTACAACATGACGCTCACATAACCTCACTGACGGCAACGTCGGCAACGATGTTCGGTGAACCGTGAAGTTTGACAATTGCGCATGTACAATACAGGTACAAATATCATTTGAAATAAGATAAATACATAAATCATTTGAAATAAGATATTAATTTGATTCAACTTAACCGAATTTGCTGAATAAAAAATATTATTAACATATTGCTTATATTTATGCAGCAAGGACTACGACAAAATATGAGTGATGGCTGAATGAGCCTCATTGTGCGCGCACGCATATATCCGTCACTTTATCGCGGAATGTGCTTGCCATTTGCTTGCGATATGGGTCGCATCGTGCGTCTCGCACGCGTGCTTGAAGCGTGCATCACACGATTGTTATCTGTGTTGATTTGATGTTGAATTTTCGTCGGGCATCTTGTGAAATTTTGCGGTGACTTCATAATTTCATTATAAAACGGGTGGTTTTAATAAAAAGAGATAGCTCAACAATTGAAAAAATATTCAATTCATGAAGCAACCCTAGAAATGAATTTTGCTGTGGGGTGTGATGTTCTGATTGCTTTCGTTTATAATGTTCGTTGCTATACAAGTGGATTGTCTGACTATAATTGCACATTGATTATTGTCCCTATTGTTCAGTAGAAAAAGCGGTAAAAGTTAGACATTTGCGCGTAGCGAAAGAACTAATAAAAGAGTTTAGATGAATTTATTTTCGCGGTTGCTCGACGAATATTCTTAATGGTGGATGTTTATCAATTCTTTTTAATACATGATGGACCTTGTTTAGTCAGTTTAATCAAATACTGCAAATTCTATCAACCGCGAGTGTTTGGAAGCGTTGCTTTAGTATAACTAAACGGTCCGATCGTAACGCGGACCTATCACTGGCAAACGACTGTCGCCGTGGTACAGTAGAAAAGGCAGTAAAGGTTAGACACTTACTCTTCGTTTAAGAACGAGGAGAAACATTTCGAATTTATAGATTCGATGTTTATGGTTGCATCTAGCTCTGCAACGACTATTTCAAAATCGCGTGTGATTGAAAACACTAATTTTAAATTGAAATTTGGAAAAATGTTGTAGCTAGTTCTTCTGTTTGATAGATTCACGGGTGATCAATCCGTAAAAGAAAGATTCTTACAATGGATTTAAACTCATTTTTTGTAAAATGATAAGAAAAAGGCAATTAATGAGGTGAAATATTTTAACTTGAATTTTGCGAACGGTGGTTTTAAACCATAGTTTGAAGTTTTCTTTAACTTGCAATAATTTGCACTTTTAATTTATTGCAAATCGATAAAAGGATTTAAAATTCTAAAAGGGTTTGAATTTTCCGAATTAATTAATGTATACCCTTTTGTTACTGTTTTCGACTCGACTGGTATTGCAATTGTGAATAATTTCAAAGAAATTTGGTATTTAAAACCAAAAGTGTACATTTTGAGTAGAACTTCAAATTCGCGGAATGTTGAATAACAATTTAGAATTATTTTTTGTTTTAAACCCTTCACTTGTACAATCTTCCTGCAAAGATACCAACGCCCAACTTTTGAAAACGGCTATCTTAATAATACACTGAAGTTAAATTTGGAGGTTTCTTCAAAAGAAATATTGAGTTTAAATTTTGGTTAAAGCACTGAATTTAATCGGAAGCGACAATCCAACCGCTGCCACCAACTCAGCTGTTACGTCCCGAGCTAAAGGCGAGGGTAGGTTGGAAAATGGGTTAGAATGAGGGAGGCTAGTGAGCTGATTATATCAGGCTGGTAAGACCTGACAAATTATTTATTTGTGCGTACGTTTGTCGCTTGTGCGCTTTATGCGAACTGCGTTGAACCGGTGATCAAAATAACGAAAAGATAGTTACGATAGTAAATGATCTAATATACAGATAAGGAATGGGATTGACAGTTACATAAATCTTAACTTACATGTACCTTCTTACACGTAGAAGGGCAAGAGAGGGTAGTGGTTTGTCGCTTACGTCTCTATAATCGGGGATAACAGCAAGATCCTCTCGCAGAGTTAGTTTGTCGCTTGCGTCTCTATGATCGGAGCACAACGGCAAGATCCTCTCGCAGAGTTGGTTTGGTTAATAGCGAATGAATTCACGTTCACAGTCAACCCGTAGAGCGATACACGATCCTATATCAGCTACCGAATCCACTCTTGAGTTCTGTTTTCACGGATGTATAAGACTACGGACTTTACCCGTAAATTGACTCATACGACGACCGAAATCGAAGGTACTTAGTTTACAACTTGATGATTCGTTACTTAGTTCACGAAGAGTTAAAAGTACTCGACTTGTACAGAACGATTTTCAGATCGAAGTTGTCAGTATGACTGCTGGGAACGTAAGATCGAAAGTACGCGACTTTTAGATCGAAGTTGTCAGTGTGACTGCCAGGAACGTAAGACAATTAACAGGGCTGTTCCTGGAGCTTATATAGTTCTTGTTCCCCGTGGGCGTGCTAAAAGTGGAAAGAGCACGTACGATCAAAAGATTGAATCTCGCTAGTGAGTTTCAAGTTACGCGAACGAATAACGTGTAAGTTCCCTCTGCTGTCACTCTCGGTTACCGATTACCTCATCTCTTGCTCTTTCAGGAATATGAATTCTATGACTAGCTTAAGGCCATGTTACGCGTGGGTCACGTGACCGGATTCCTACCTTAACGACACTTTTTTTCAAAATCAACTTACGTTCACACGAAACGCGATAT